>PVJO010022534.1:0-27866 GCA_004026905.1 Hystrix cristata | reverse complement strand
GTTCTGTGTTCAGAGATGGGGCTTTTGGAAGGTGATTAGATCATGGCACCTTCACCTAATCAATGGGTAAATCACTTGATAAGTTCATAGCTGAATGTGCTATAAGGTGGTGGGGCTTGGTTGGAAGAGGAATGTTGCTAAGGGCATGTCTTTGGAGTATATCTGTGTGTGTGTGTGTGTGTGTGTGTGTGTGTGTGTGTGTGTGTGTGTTTCTTTTCCTGCTCTCTGAATGCAGCCAACATGAGGTGAGTTGCTTTTCATTGCCACGCCCCTCTATTATGCTTGTGCTTTGGAGCCAGAAGACCATGAACTGAATCCTCTGAATCTGTGAGCCAAAATAAATCTTTCCTCTTTTAAATTGTGAGTGACAAGTATTTTGTCCTGGGAATGGGAAAGCTGACTCATACAGTATCTTTGAACAATGTTGTTTCACGTTATATTCTTTTTCATTTGTACATTTAGATCCAGTATTGAAAGAGAATGCTTAAGACCAAAATCTGTAGATTTATTTAAAGTTCCTTTAGTGTTTTACCCAATCACCAGAGGTTATTAATTCATTGAAAATAAAGGTTGAATTCAAAGTTTCATCACTGAAAACAACCTTTTGAGCAAAGTTAAAAAATGAATTCAGTTTTAATAGGATGTGTTAGTTATTGGTTGTAACAGAATCTGTTCTTCGACATGTCAAAGATAAAAATTAGTGTAAGGAATGTCTTGTGAGTGTCACTGTCTTGGTTTTGATGAAATTCTGAGTGTATCATTGTCTTGAGTGTGTGTATGATTGGGAAAGTTTACTGGTATTGTTCTCACACTGATATCTGAGCAGGGAAAACAACAAACTCAGTGATGTCAATTAACAGTCATTCTCCCTAATTTTCAGATCTTGTCTTTAGTAATGTTAAGCTGAAATTAGTAATACTAAAGCTGATCTACTTTGGGATTTCTTGTTACATGAGATGATTACTATTCCTAAGCTCTTTGAGGGCAAGATCTTTAAAAATTTCTCCCTCTAACTTACCTTATGCCTAGAATATTGCTTGCCAACATAGTATATAATAAAAATATTTATAATGAAAAATATTTATACAGTAAGTTGGCTTGATAAATTTGTTGAAGTTTAATGAAAAATTAGAATAAGAAAAATTATATAAATGATCTCAACCATGTGAATCTTGAAATGTGTCTAATGGGTTTGTTCCTCTGTGTCATTTGCTGATGCTTATGTTTTGGCAACGTTTCTTTTTTCTCACTAATGTTTAGTGTCTTGAAACTTTGATGAAAGCAAGAATCTAAAATTCACATTCCCTAAATCAGTCTCCAGAATTTAAAATGGCCCTGTAAGGGAAGTAGAGTTTTAATCTCAGGAGTAGATGAGATGAGAATAATGAGAAAACTGGTGTTATTTGTACTCATTCATGAACGTATTGCAATTTTTCTCATTATGTTACAGCTAGAATTTGTCGTTCATATAAAACAGAATATAAAATTTAAGAATTTCTTCCGGTTTGTAAAAACCTTATTGCACCACTTTACTGACTATTGTTGTTAGATTGTGTTGCATAAGCAGCTTGTTCATGGCTACTTGATGGAAGAAACTTGTGAGGATCTTCTCTAGGTGATTGGCCACGATGATCAGGACTTTGCTAGTAGTTGAGTCAATTCTTAGGGTTTTGCTTTAAGCCCTAAATTTTCCACTGGGAAATCTTCCCAATAGCTCCTACTGACCAATGAACACTGAGGGTTATAAGCTCTGTTAAAGGTCTGGGGGAATTCATAATAATAAAATTTGCTATTACTTTGATTTCTTCTATATAAGCTATCAAAATAGATTTACTTCTTAAATGTTCAGTTAGCAATCTGTAGGTTCCTCAGTGTAGGTTTCCCATCTCCTCACTGGAATGTCATTTGCATTTCCGCTACCCCAATCTCTAAAGGATACCGGTTTCACTTGTACATTAAGTTCAGTTTGCTTTTATTATCGGACGAGGAAATAATTTTTAGATATATAATTTGGTCCTGACTTTTCTTATGCTATTTTTAAAAAGGTTACTTAACTAGTATTTTTGATGCATTTCTCCACACATCCTAGCTCTGTAACTGAATCTTTAATTCCCTTGTTACAACAGAGAAAATTTCTTGAATCTTTGCTACAGTTCCACCATCCTCATATTATGCTTTTACGGCAATTCCCTAGACTCATGAAGGTGAAGGATGAAGTTTATAATGGTACCGAATACCAAACTGTTGCTTGATTTATTCAGGAAGGTTGTTATATGCTGGGATCTAGTGACAGCTTAAAAGCTAGTATAATTCATCATCATCAGTTAATTTTCACCGGGTGTCCACTGGGTGCTGAACGTCGTTCAGGGCTCTTTGTCAGCCTGCGTGTGCCTGATAAGTCTGATGGAATTCTGAGAATGTGGGTTCCTGTCTTTAAGGAACTCTCTGCTATCAAGTCAAGGCAGCCAATGCCATGTTGTCAATATGAGTATACAAAACATATGTAACTAAAAATACTTTATTTTTGCAAAAGGGTCATCTAAGTAAAATGAGGTCCCATTTTCACTAATATCTGTATTTCTCCCAGGAGAAGGAAGTGATGTCTCTGGTCTTGACCTTGGCTAACAAGCATACACGTACGCATGTGTATACAAGCCAGTACTCTTTTGTTTCTTTACGCATAATTTCACCATACTTTTTCTTAATGAGATCCTGTTACTCCGCTCACAAATCTGTGCAGACTTCATATTTTTTCCCGTGAGAGATGAATCACAGTCGCATCCAGATGATACACCTAGAGCTAGTGACATGGTGTTCCATGTTTCCCATGAAGTGGTGGAAAATCTGCCCTAGATCAAATTTGGATGGAGCTCCTCATAATCCTGTAACTCATGGCTTAAAATACATCTGCATACTGTAAGGGACTGGGGCATGGCTACAGTGTAGATCTAAGGAACAGTATTGGACTAAGGAATATGCGGTATTACCCTGGTTAGGGATGGTGTGGGACATAAGCATCTCATTGTTGAGTTTCTTGCCTTACTTGGTCTGAATTCTATGTCCAGCAGGTTTCTTTACTGCAACATTTTCTGCTAAGACTTCCCTTTTTTGGTGTGCTCTGAGGCCATCTGTGCCCAAAGGGCTTCAGGGAAGGATTCCCCTAAAGGAGCCTAAGCAGTTCTTTAGTTAGCAATAGGGCTTAGATTTAGGAATTGATTCAGGATGGGACAGTCACAAGCCTTTAGTTTCTAGGGCAGGGATTTTGCAGCAATATAATTTCCTTAATGTTTGTATTGGGTGCTTATCACTATCATTTTTTTTAAAGGTTGTAATAGAAAGTAGTCAGAAAATCTTCTGACTTCATTTTCTGCTAACTGACACCAGAGTTTGTCTCAACTAATATTCGACTGTGGGTCTTTTCTTTGTCACTTTAGTTGAGTTTGAGGCTCTCCCTCTGTCCTGTAGTCTGATTTCATGGCTTCTGTCACTTGGTCTATTGGTCTGGATGGTGTGGTGACCCACTGGTGCTCCTTCCCCATACTTTCTTGTTGACTTATCTGAACTACTCATGACCAGGGAATAGCGAGGCACTTGAGAGAACCTGAAGTTTTAGGCTCCCACACTTCTTTCTCCTCCCTAAAATCTCCAGTTCCATTCTCTAGCACTTTAATCAGCACACTAAATCGAGATAGTAACAAATAATTGGTGCATTGCAGTTTAGCTAACATAGATGATTATCTGAACTTTGGTGGTCCCAGGCCACTGGTCATGAGGCTGTTGTGTATGGTTGTGTAAACGTGAACTGCACAAACACCTGTGGGGGCTGGGCCCCAGGCTTGCTCTATTCACCAGGCTTGTACTCTAGCTGGAGCGGCTTTTGGAAATGTGTCTATATGGAGAGATTCACTTTTTGGGATTTATAGAAGAGCAAATTTTTCTGGATGTTGCTTGCTAGTAATGGCCATATTACTTGCAAGTAAAACAGCTTTAAATAAAGCTGTCTGCTTTTGCTAGTTTGCTTTCACTTCAGAAAAATTGACTTTGTCGTTTTACTATTGTGACTAGTGAATACCTTACTTAAGTCTGGTATACCAATCCATGAGCAGTTTTATGCAGAGTACCCTAATGATCTGCCGTAATATGTACATCCCACAAACTGATGACACTTGTATTAACTAAATACTACTGCTTACTGTTGACCTGGCTAGGATGGGGTGTTCTCATTGCTCCCGTTCTTGCTATTACTTAGCTAGCTTTACAATCCAATAATCTACTCGTGATGTACTTTTTGATACTGGATTAGAGCTCCTAGTTTCAAACTTCTTGACCTGTACCCTTACTTCATTAGAGTCTGTATCACACAGAAAAGGTTGAAGGGACCGCAAATCAGGGCTGGGTCTGCATCTGCCCAAATATCTGTGAAGCAGAAACCTAAGAGTGCTGCCTGCCTCTTGGTGAGAGGTCTTCTTACTTGATTTGCTGTTCTTGAATGCTAGTAAATCACCCTGATAAATTCTGAAATTTCAAATATTTGAGGATTTTGGTTTATGCTTATTATTATCAATGAATTTTAGGCACTATCTACTCTAATTTTACTCTAGTAGACATTGGCTAATGTTTGTAGATGCTGAACTTGGTCAAGTGAAGTGTTTCTGAACTGTTATCCAAGGACGATACTTACATATTATGTAAGGTAAATACTTATAGATAGCTCGAAAGGTACTTTTTACATGACTATGTGTTTACAAAAACAAACACCAATAATGATTAAAACATCATTTCTTATAGACTTTGTACTGAAACACCAAAAAAAAAAAAAAGAAAGAAGAAAGGTTTAACTGATGGTCTGGAGATCAAATTGTAACTTGTAACCATCCTATAGTCATCGCCTTGCTGTTGATTTGAGAATTCTAATTAAAGATTGTTGTTTTTTTTTTAAATATAGTGCATTAACAGTAGCACTTCTCAAACGTATGTTTGCCCATTAATTGATTCTTAAAGAAATGCCTTTTACATCTTTTTAAAAATCATATATGTATTTGTTCTGACTATACCCAGTTTTACCTATTAGAAAACTGAGGCGCTATTCTTTAAAATAGAAAAAGGAAAAGAAAATGGAGGCATTATTCATTGAAAAGCTCCAAGCTGCTAAAAACTTTAGTATGTAAAATAAATTTTAGAAAGATCATAGCATCATGCCAATTTTTTAAAAAATTGAATTCATGTTTTTATTCATACGAAACAGTATTTGGCTATTTTCTGCAAAAATGTTTATAAATATATATGCATTTATTTATTTAGATATATTTATTATACAGTTAAAATTAATTATAGGCGGAAGTGACTTTCATCAGTTAAATCTAGTGATAGAAATACCTGCTGAATCAGGGAACAAAGAGACACCCAGTAAAATATCATCCTGCTATGAGGTTATATGGGAAGATGTGATATTCTAATAGTAGTGTAAAGCTTACAGAAGATAATTCATAATAAAATTTGCTAAGTTAAACTGAAAGTTATCTGTTCTCAAATCCGTGCGTTGTAGACTGATGTTATCCAAACAGGTTAACTAGAAACTATGATGTGTGATAGCTGGTATAATGTATGGCCAAGTTCGTCAGACATTTGAGGATAAAAAAAATCATTACAGCTAAAACTAGAGGTGGGGGAAATAGAGTAGAGGTATTTGTTCATCTTTGGCTTATAATATGAGAACATTTTTAGTAAAATATATGGACCATAACAGAAAATGTAGATTTTATTCCTTAAAACTTATTATTTTGAATTTATTTTTTATAAAGTTGTAATCTTTCTTAAAAATGCAAGATAATGTTTGTGTTTTTATCTGAAACATGTTTCTATAGAAAGGGATTTTGTATTGACTTATAGAAAAGCACAGAATTAGGAACATAATAATACATAATTAAGATTGCAAAGCTAAATAGTAAATCAGAAAAAAATGGACGGCGGGCAATTATGTTTTGGAGAGTAAGGAAAGGGAAAAAAGCATACAGATCAGTCAGGATCTCTTATTTTGCAAGTGAAGGTCCCGATGTCCGTGAGGATGAAATAACTTTATCAAGCTCAGAGAACTTGCAAATACTGACCATGGGGCTCAAACCCTAGTTTGACTTGTTCAAAGTCTATATTTTCCATAATTTGTTGCTGTAGTATCTTGCTTGAGGAAAACTGTAACCATCACGAAGTGCCCATATAAAGGTGACTAACTCATCCAGTTTGCTTGGGATTTGCCTGGGTTTAAAGGTAAGATTTCTTCATCTTACTCCCCTCCTTAGTCCTGAACAAATTGGGATGATCAGTCATCCCACTTGATACCCTCCTCCCATGGTAAGGATGGAAATTTGATGGACTTTTATGTATTGGTCTTAAAAAAGTAAAGTATGATGGAAATGGACAATTTCCAACAAAACTACCCGATACCATTATTATGCTGCAGTAATAATCAGACCTTGTACACGTTATCTGCTTTCTAAGAGCCATCAAGGATTGTGTGCTTGGGAGGGGCTTCCTACTGCTGCTAATACATTGGTTGGATTACTAGAAGATCATCACCTCAACATTTTTTCTTGCGAAAGTTTGTGTCTTTTGAGTCATTTGAGCTAGGGGTAACATGTATCACTGTATGGATTGGTTCATGGGCCATAATAGAAACTGCCAGATGCCTGCTTTTGGTGTATAAGGACACAAGTTCCACACAGGATCTGCATACTGAGAATGGCTTAGATCAAAGTGATGAAAAAACCTGAGGCATTAGCTCATTTATTTTAGTTGACTTTAGCTTACATTTACATTATATAGCAATAAAAATGTTATACAGTTTCATCATATGAGCCATACTGAAGTAACTTTACATCTCCTGCTTTTAAAGCTGTTACTGTGTTTAGGTGCATAGTTTACATATGTTATATTTAACATAAAATCTTGTATATATTTGATATAGAATATTTTATACATGTGTATAAAATGTGTGCATGTGTGGGTATTGGTGTATTTGTGTTATAGTGACTGTGGAGTAGCATAGCAGTGTGCACCAAGAAAAAACTTCATTCACTGTCCTTCAAAAAGTAATTTACATTTACACAGTCATTTTCTATATTGATCGTTTTGCTACTGGTAATTTTAAATCCTAAGCATTTAGTTTTGATTTTCTTATATATACATCAATGATTTAAATTGACTAAGTGGCAAACTTCTTCTGTAATTTTATTAAATCTCACTTGTGTGAAGAAACTGGTGACTGCAGATGATTTGCACATGTTAATAGATTATATGCTATAGCAAAATGCTGCTTTATATTGCTACTCCAGCAGCTGCGATTTCAAGTATAGTTATTAGTAGCTACAATATCACCTGGCTTTAAAAAATTATCAAAAGAAGTTCATGCTATTGACTCATTTACTGCCATATTTATTATTCTTATTGAAAATCACTAGACCTAATTCTATTGGATTCCTTCCTGATTGAAAACATTTGAACCTAGAAAGCACAGTATTTCTTAAGACATGTGTAACTATTCATCACAGATATTAAAATTACAATCATGCTGTATTGTGTGAGCAATGATTTAAAAAAATCTTCACACATACGGTAAGCAGGTGACCAGGCCATCCGGGTTTGAAGATGCTGAATGTTCTTATAACCGGTATTTGAAATTTTGATGTGTATTGCGTTCGTTACTGAATATCAAGAATACGTTTATTCGCTGGTATAGAGTAAATTTAAAATGGGGTCTTTTGTAGAAGCACTCATCCTGTTTATAGTGATATAACAGATGCTGAATGTTCACATATCAAACAAAATGCCAGCTTTCTGTAGAAAAGAGGTGTCAAAAAGTTTCTTTGTACCTTTAACGCGTGTGATTATGTAGTACAAAATGCAGAGTTTGTAAAATTTCTTGAATATACAGGCAAAAAATGAATAATTCAAAACAACTCATAAGTTCTACATTCTATTGTCCCTTTCTAACACAGGCAGAAGATAGCAGTGCACTCCCAATAGAGCTGAATTTGCACAAGTTACACCTCCGGAAATGCCAGATGGTCTATGGTCTACTTTTGAGAGCTGTCACATATGTAAAGATTTGAAAAAAGAAAGACAGCTGAATGCGAGCAGCGGATCATTAAAGAGAGAGTGAGGGTCCCTAGACATCACTTGTGTTTTAAGAAGCATTGTGTCGCTCCCATATTAGCGTGCTTTTTTTTTTTTTAAAGCCATACACAACTTCTACACAATAAAGAAAAGAAGCTGTTTAACACCGAAGACTGGTGGTTTAATCAGTCAGGCATTTTTATTCTTCATTGAAAAATAAAATCATGTTTCCTATTTAGTTTTAGTTGTAATTTTACCAGTGAGATTGAAATCACACCTATTAAAATTGATGAACAAAGTTAAATTTAATATCTGTCGAGGTAACTGTTATATCTAGGGCTTATCTAGTTTTGATTTGACTTATTGCACACATCTGGCACAATCAACTAAAAATTGTTTTAATGGTAAAACATTAAATGAAGATATAATATTTGGTTACTCGACCATAATGCAAATCACAATAAAGATAATTAGGTGACACTGAAACAAAAACAATGTACTCCCATTTTTCTGGCAACAGAAATCTGTAAGATTTAGAGGATCGAAATGTAGCTTAATCATTCAGGGTATGCTATCAGAGCACTCTGGCAATACTCAGGCATTTGCAGAGTCAATTTTGATCTTAAGAAAAGGTCAGATCTGTCAATTTTAGAATTTGGTGGCAGGCCACTGTTGTCTTTTACAAGTTTGCTTTTATTTATTGAGAATGTTTAACTGTTAAATAGTAATTCTAAATTTATCTTAAACAATGGAATATAATGGGACAATTTTAACTGACAGAGTCTCACAAACACTGGTCAATGATATTTTGGCTTCGCCAAGCTCTCTGATTGCTTTAACTATTCTTTTTAGATAAAAAGTGACCTAAAACGTTGACTGTGTTTGGAGAGATGACTGGAAAGTGCTCTGAAAAGAACACCGTACAGTACTAGGTTTAAGTGTCTTCTTTGGCATCCTTTTAAATGCATAACTAGCTTTGGGCTCAATAGCAGTCATTAGGATGTCACTCTAGCTGATACAAGAAGTTACAAGAGTGGCAAATTAATCTCTAAATCAAACCATTGCACCCCCATAAGAAATAAATCTCCATTTTTAGATGTCTTGGTTGTAGAGTTTGGTCAGAACGGTTATATATGTATTTGCTAAACAGAGAAATAACCTTTTCTTTTGCTTTCATTCGAGCTTAGGATAAAAGTACTCTGCTACATTTTATTACCATTATTTTGGGTTTCTCAAATAGTTTCTTTTTGTATAATCATTCTCTTCTATCATTATAGAATTTAAAAACTGTAAGATCCTTTCATATATTAGTTTTACTAATCAGATATTAATATGAATGGACTTAGAATGAAAGGACACTTTGCTAAAAATTGAATATTATTTTCATGAAGTATGGAGACTCATGAGTAGAATATTTTGGTACATTGTTTTTCTTTGTGGCACGTGAAACAAGAACTGCAGTAAACAACGATGTGCTAAAGACTTACTCAGATATATACTTTTTTGTCAAAAATATTACCAAGCCTTAACTAGTCCCAGATTATAAATAATCAATCCCTTTTGGAAATCTATCAGCGTCATACATAACTGCAAAAGCGTCACATGCAATACTTTTTCTACTGGATAGTCTGTCATGCAGTATTTAGTTTCCAGGTCAAAGAATTTGTAGTAGTCATATAATTTACATTTTATAATTCTTCATAATTGCAAACAGATTAAAAAAGCAGTTTAAGATTTTGAAGTTCCAAGAAACTGAGAAATAGTAACATTTCTACCCTGGATATTTGTGTTATTTTTGTTGTTTTTGCTGATATTTTTGTAGAAAAATTAGGACTTGGCTTTGCTTAAGACCCGTCCAGTTAAATAATCTCATTACTTAACCAATGTAAACAGGTACATTTTATGGGGGGAAGGTGTCAGGATTTTTAGCTGCAAAAACCAGAATCCATCTTGACTAATTTATGTAGAAATATATTTACTGACAGTACTTGTTCTCTCAGAGACACACACCAAGGATCATTCAGTAGGGCGGCTTTTTTTTTTTTTGTGCTGGGGATCGAACTCAGAGCCTTCTAGGAAGCAGACACCAGAAGGGCCAACCCCACTGCCAAGACCAACAAATGCCTTTCTACTGACTGTAACGGGAAGCTGCACCTCCCCAGTGTGGCCTACACCTTGCACCAGTCACATGCTGAATGCAAACTCTGCTTCTGTTGAATACCTAATATGCTATCACACTAAGCTTATTTAAGTTTTCTGTTGGGAATTTAGTTCGTATACTTACCCCCTAACTGCAGAGAACTCAGGATGGCACAGAGGAATTTACCAAAATATATGTGTTTGGAAATACTCAGCAGTATGAATGATGAAAATTCATCCTACTTGTTTTAAATATTGTTCAAAGAATCTCATTCTTATGGTTTTCTTACTATAATGCTGTTAAAACAGCCTCCTATATATTTTCACTTTAAAATGTTTTGCATTTCATAAAGTGGCATTTAATATATTTGGGGTTTATTTGCGTGAGGTATATATGTACATACATGCACACACCTTTTCATTTGGGAGTCTACTGATCATTTGGTTCTATGTCTGTGTTTGGTCAAAGGCCACACTGCTTTAGTTACCGTCATTTTATAATAAGGTTACATATCTAATACATCAAGTTCCATCACCCTGCTTTTCTACCTTAAAATTTCCTCTGTGATTCTTGATTCTTCTTCTTTATTTTTGGATCTGTTTTTCATGTTCTATAAACAAGCTGATTGAAAATATTAATGGGAATCAAATTAAGGAAAAAAAACTGGAACATATTAATGTAATTAGTATGTTTATACTCTCCATTCATGTGGAGTTCTTGTATGCTTTTTTGTAATGTTTAGTAACTTTTTACAACAAAAATATCTGCCCGTTTTTACTTAGTTTAATTTCAACTGTTTACCACATTTGTTTCTTTCGGGGAGGGTGTCTTCATTTCCTTTTCTCCTCTTTCTTCCTTTCTTTTTTCTTCCTTCCTTTCTTTCTTTCTTTCTTTCTTTCTTTCTTTCTTTCTTTCTTTCTTCCTTCCTTCCTTCCTTCCTTCCTTCCTTCCTTCCTTCCTATTTCTTTTGCTCCATGAAGTACATTTTTCTTGTATATTTGTTGATTTCTGTTGGCATATTGGAATATTATTAATTTTTTATGGTTGATCCTGTATAAATCTTGATAAATTCTTAATTTTTGAGAATTTATAATCTCTGAGACTATCCCAAAATATTCAGATCTATGCACAGCTCAGCAGTTTTGTTTTTGCCTTTCCAGAACTCAGACCTGTTCTTTTCTTCCCTTTCCTTTTTGCTTTGCCAGGACTTCCCGTGTAATGCTGCATAAGAGGGGTGGAGGTTTGCATCCTTCAGTGGCCGCCACCCAAATGGGAGCACTCCAAAGTGCTGAAATTTAGTTTTGGTCACTTTGCTTTGTCAGAATTAAACCATTCTCATATTTTCCTAATTTTTCATAAGTCATTTATTTTAAAATCTAATTAAAGAATAAATATAGAAAAGATTTTCTTCTGTGAGATTTTTATTTATTTATTTTTTTTGTGTGCTGGGGATCGAACTCGGGTCCTTGTGCTTGCAAGGCAAGCACTTTAACCGCTGAGCTAAATCCCCAGCCCTGTGGGGTTTTTAAAAGAGAAAACCATATTCTTCCTTATTGCCCACGTTTGACTCCTTGGATTAATTGTTTCTTTCATTTCAAAAGAACTGCTGATATCATTATAAGGCGAATTAGGATAATACTGGTGAGTCTACCGCACCCAAAAGGGGTCTGAGTCTAGAAAATAATTAGCTTTTGCTGAATAAATATTGAATTTTCTTTAAATTTCTAATTTAACTGCCCTTTAAAAGTACCAGAAGTACAGTTTTTCTGCTCCCTCTTTGTATCAAGTGACTTTTAATAAGCCTCTTCCCATTTTTCCTTTTAGTGATTTTGTTTCTTTTCTTCCTGCTTCCCCTTTTCTTTTCCTCTTCAATTTGAGTATCACAAGTAAAATCTTAAATCTCAGTTCATTATTGTAAAATAGCGATTTATTTTTCTTAACTGGATGAACTTTTCCTGTTTTTCCTTTAGCCCAACCTCAGCGCTTGCCTCTACTGCAGACTTTGGCACAGGAAGCCAGCGAAGAAGAAGTAGGCAAGATGAAGAAAGGAGGGCGTGCGGGGCTGAGCAATGGTGGTGGGATTCCCCATGGGGCCAGAGCTGCCGCTGCAGACAGCCACAAACTTTCAGCTCCCGTCTCTCAGAAAATGCATAGAAAAATCCAGTCCAGCTTATCTGTAAATAACGATATCAGTAAGAAGAGCAAAGTAAATGCTGTCTTTTCCCAAAAGACAGGCTCTTCACCTGAAGGTAAGTGTGAGATATATGCTTATTTTATTTGACTAGGTGTAAAATCATATTCACTGGTAATAATCTGATCAAACAGGCAGACAAACAGAAACTTCGGTAAGTGCCACTTAACTTTCCCAAAGGAAAGCACAAGATAGAAAAAGAAGTTTTGGAATTTGACACCCTGCTTTTAGGTTATTGTCTTCCAAAGTGAGTAGTTACTACTTTAATTATAACTGCTATACATTTTTAATACCACATTTTAAAATGTGAGTACAACATTTTGGTGGCATATGTGGCTACCTGTCCTTTATTCCCTCCTCAATGCAGTGCATTATTCTGTACTGCAGATAAAATGACCTGCTTGTATTTTTGTCCTGCAAATCAGTTCCTAAATATGCAAAGCTCAAGTGAGAAAATGATTGGGTAACTGTCTAGCTCTTGCCAGGTAATCTGTTGCTTGCTTTCTGTCATCTTCCAGCCTGTGTGCTGCTTCTGCCACACCCACTCCCACTCCTGCCCCTTCCACCCTGTCTCTTCGTTCCTCCCTTAGAGACATTTAGCTGTGCCCTCTGACCTCCAGGAAACCAGTTATTACCTCTTTGGGTTCACCTCCTCCTAGCCTTGGCCAGGTTAAGTCCTGTGAGGCTGACTAAAGGTTTTCTTTATCGTGAAACAAAGCTTTATGATGGTAGTTAACCTTCAGACTTCTTTAAAAATAAAGTTCATTTTATCATAGTATAGAAAAAAATTTCCTCCCATAGTCAAGGTTGCAAATTTTTCCCAGTGTGGCCTTAGTCCTTTGCTCTTACCCCCTTCCCCTCTTGGGAATTTAAAACCTTGAATGCAAAATCTATACATATGTATGTATAATCTTATTCCCTCTACTTTTCTATTTTAATTGTCAAAGAATCTTAAATCAAGGAATTTCTGTGGGATTCCTCTGTGTAGTTAGCCATGCCTATTTATAGAGATAAATTGAGTTGTAAATAGGAAATCATATTGAGAGTCACTAGTGATAAGTGGGAGAAAGGATATTACATTTTGGCTACAGGTGTCTTAGACTCAACTGATGCAAAGTGTTGGGCCGATCAAATGATATGATAATAAATGGACTGCATAGTTCCAGGTCAGTGACACTACTTTCCAAACTAATTAGATTGAAAGGGACATGATTGACATTTTAAAATGAGTTTGACATGTAAGCTGCATGGTCATCTCTGAAGTATAGGTAGGCTGTTAACTAAACTGGCTCTCCAAGGGGTTGAGAAGGCAATGCAATTTTCTTTAGAGGATCTTCACTTCTAGGTGATTGGGTAAAATAATTGAATGCAATTGAAATCTACTTGTTTTATACATTTGAATTTACTTATTATGCCCCTAACCGTTTATTTTCCATTTGATATTTACTTATTTTAGTATTAAAGCATGGTAACATTTGCATATCAGTCTGACTTGAAATAGCTTATGGAATTTTTTATTATTGCTGGCTTTTAATATCACATCTGAATTTATATCTAATGGAAGAATGCAGCTTCATAAGTAACATATGAAGGAGGTGGAAAATCAATACTACATGATGAAATACAGTTTACTCTTCCTCTTTCTTTCCCCTTTTCTACCCATTCTTAGTATCCTGACCTTTTTCTCTTCTTCTTTTTCATCCCCACTCCTTCTTACTACTGACCACAAAGATGCCAAGGGAGTACCTTGTAATCTGTTCTTATGCCCAAATAATATTCCAGATTCAGTTGCCAGTATGAAAAGCATGAAGGAGAAATGAAAAGATCTAACTGTACTGTATAAAGTCCTATCTGTGTCTTCTTTGTTAGGGTTACAGAAAGTAGCCAATTTGGGGTTTCTTTTGTGACTATTGGAATCTAGATTAAAATTTCTTTGTCCTATTTCATACCTTCTCCGTGGATGTCTTCATGATGTTTGCCACTATTTAAAGTTTGTGCCTTCATATTTTGTTATTTCTTGTGATTTTCAGTTTTAAAGTTAAGTTTATTCTCTGGCAATGTGCCGCAGACCCCTCTGCACTGCTCCACCCCTACCCAAAAAGCAAGCAAGCAAACAAATTCACTGAACTAATAGATGACAAATTAAAAAGGAAATAGCAGCTAGTCAAGGGACTTTGTTTATCTAGGCTCACCATAAAATTTAGGATTTTGATTAGATAGCTTTGAAGTTAAGTTTGACTTGGAGATTATGATTCTCTTTTTATAGCAAGGTTGGGACCCTCTGTGCCAAGTCTTTCACTCTACAGAATGTTCAAGCTCTCGCGGGGGCTCCGGAACATTTCGAGCCTGACAGGAAGTGGCAAGGAGGGTTTTGGTGGACTGGAGTAGCACCTGATTTCAGGTACCCTCAATGTTAGAACAGTAGGTTTTGAACAGGTTTCATTTGTTGTATGAATACAAATGCATAGAAATTCTTTTTTAAAGAAGCAGTGACAATGGGAGCATTTAACAGCTAGACTTTTCTCAGTTTTATGTTTTTCTTTTCCACAGTTTTTTAAAGTTTTCATCCTCTGTGCCTGCTCTCCTGATAGCAAAGGAGCAAACAAGTTACAAAATAACACTATTTTGAAAACTTGAGAAGCAGCTGTGTCTACTTTGACCATCTGTTGTTTTTGGTTGCATAGTACTTGTAATTGTGATTTTTGTAACATTGGCATCTTGAAGGACATCTTTCTGGTTCAGATGATGGAATTAAATAATTTTTTATAGTGACTCATTAAGAGGACTGAGGCCCTTTGATGACCAAATGTGGAACACATTGTTAAGTTGTGGGTCCGTTGTTTGTTTCCAGGTGAGGACTGACCCAGTATAGCTGAGTCTGAGGCTGAGTGAAATGTTTTAACATTTCTTTAACTGTGAGTTGCCTAAGGCCTGAGCGCAAATAGACACGTCTGCCCCACACTCCCTTAGACTCTTTTTAAACTTCACTGTTTTGACTGGCTTTGGGCATATCAGAAACCGTTCTACCTACTTCACTAACGTGGACTCATTTAATCTTTCCACCAATAGTAAACTGTGAACTATAAAAAAGTTTTCTCTAAGAAAAAGGTGATTTATGGTCCATTCCAGTATCACATCGGATGGTAATGGTGATACATTGTGGGTCAGGCCAGGCTCATCTTATATATTTGTTTTCTTGAAGTCCTTTTTGTGGAAAAAGGACTTTCTTGCATATATTTATTTTCTTGAAGTCCTTTTTGTGAAAATTTTAAAAACGACCCCACCTGTGCTCTATGTTTGTCTTTGTTTCCTACTAAATTCTGAAGTTTGGAAAATTCTGAACTGGGTCTGAGACCTTTTTGTTTTCTTTTCTTTTTACCTTTTTTGGGGGGAGGGTGCCTGGGATTGAACTCAGGGCCTTGCACTTGCTAGGCAAGCGCTCTAACACTTAGATAAATCCCCAAATCCCTGTTTTCTTCTTTTATTTTTTAATTTACAGCAGCCCACAGATTAATGGCATCACAGAATTTCCCATGAGTTAATAAGTGATAGAATGCTTTATTCTAAGGCATGTCCTGCTCTTTTTTAAAACTAGCCCTGGAAAATAAAATATATGCTCCTATTCTCTGAAATAAGTTCTTTTCAAAAGTTCTCTCTTCGCAATAGAGGGAAAAATACTCATGTGGGAAAATACTGCACATTTTGCTTAAAGGTTATTGCGTTAGTAGATTTCTACTTATTTTGTATAATTAAATATTTTCATACATACTTAAATTTTCTGATTGCATCACCCAGGTGGAGGGTTTTAAAACTAAGTGTGTAAGATTCTTGACCTTTGAAATAATTATAGTATAATTTAGTATCATATAATATTCAAATTGCCAAGGGTTTTCATTAGACTCTAAGACACTTTTCTTATCATAGGAATGGTAAATTCTAACACGCTTTGGGTGTTCCAGTTATAGCTGTATATTTTGTAAAAATTAAGTTTTGGCAAAAATATTTTTAAGGAGATTGAATAATCTTCAGAAATACTTGGTAGTTAATTTATACTCCACATTTTGTATTCTAGGTTTAGTCTTTATAGAGCAGTACGCATCTAACTTTAGACTTTCATGGAACATAAAGGCTGAACAAGACAGTGGAGAGCATTGTGTACACAGTGGTAAGCAGGGTCGGCTCAGTTTTATTCTGAGGCAGTGTTGTCTAGTGGTTGGACACAGATTCTGGAACCATTCTGCTTGGACTTACATACTGACTTTATCACCACCCAGGAATTCATCCCTGGCTTGGTTACATGACCCAGCTGTGCTTCTGAATCTTATCTTTCAAATCAGGATATTATTAGTCCTTGCTTTATAGGATTCTTGTGAGGAAGAGTTGAGTTGATGCTGCTAAGTGCTTGGAGCACAGGCTGACCCAGCTGAAATATTCAATAAGTCTTAGCTACGATGATAATCACCATTATTAAAGAATGTAGCCAGGTCAGCAATGTTTGCTTTCTGTAAAGACAGCGACTGAATGGGGACCTGAAAGACAAAGCCATCTGGGTTTCGGGTTTGAGAGTAGAGGGAGGCATCCAGGGCTGAAAGAGCTTTATGAAGTAATATGGCATTCAGAGAACCATGTACAGTTTGCTGTTGGCTGAAAACAGAATTAGGAGAGATGAGACTGGAAGGCTAGGGAAGGGCCAGTCCATGAGCATCCTGGAATGCCTCGTTCTTCTGAAGGTCTATGTGACTTCTCGGAGGATGTCATTTGATATCCTCTGTGTGTGTTTTTAAAAAAAAACAAACTGTATTTTCTTTCCTCTCCTTCCTACTTATAGCAGATACTGCAATATATCGAGCGCCTACACTCTGATTGCCTCTACAGTGTTCTTTTTGTATGTTAGTAAACGAACCTTTTCCATAAAGAAAATGATGAGCTGGTTTTAGACTTGTTGCTTTTGAGATGCTAACAAGTTCCTCTAGAAGCATTTGGATCTATAGCTAAATTTTAACCTAGACCTTATTTTGTTGTTTCTTTCTTCTGTCTTTTTTAAAGCAGTCTCTTAGATTCTGGCCTTCGTGGTCTGCCTCCATCTTCCATTTAGGGCCTTCTTCTCTCTTTCCAGTGCTTTCCTCTTTCATCCATAGTGACACAGTCTTCCACTTACACCAGAATATAGGACCACCCAGGCTAGGAGGAGGGTACAACCGTGATCTTCCAGAAGATGACCACCAGCCCTAACCGATTTTCTCTTTTCCCTGCGGTTTTCCGACAAATTCACATTTCCAAATCCCAAAACCAGGAAAGACTCTTCAAAGGTAGAAGCGATACTAAGCATTCTTTCTTTCGGTAGTGTTGTAAAATCTCATACTCGTGTTTTTCCCCATAGGAAGCTTCAGTTTCTCCTGTAACTATAGAAGGACCAGGACCTTGGTGGGAAGATAGTGATTGGAATTCGTGACTTGACCACAGTGTTATAAACAGAGCTTGCAGAAAAGAACTTTCTCTGTCTTCAGAAAGCTAAGCCACTGCATTCCGCAAAACACTGACTTTGCTTGGAGAATGTTTTGTTGTATTCTGTTTTCTCAGGCACACTGAATTCCATTCCATGTGAGAATAATGTTGTAGGAGGAAGACTTAGAATTATGTTTTCCAGTGCAATTTTGCCAGTACTTAGGAAAGTATAATTTTAACAAATATTGCTGCTTAGCCAACATGCTAAACAGAACAACAGAAATACAACAATGGATGTGTGTGTGTGTACGTAGAAGTAGACATGAACAAATGTTACACTGTCAAACTGTATTTCATTCCATGCATGTAAGTCTTTGCCTTGTGTTTACTAGAAATATTTAATCAGGTTTCTTAAAGTTTGAAGCAATTACCAAGAAGCACTTGCAAGTAGCAGGTATTTCTGTAGAGCAGAAAGTAAGCATTTTAATACATTTCCTTTAGAGTTTAGGAAAATAGGGTAACTATGTAATGTGTACTCTCATACCCGTCCATTTGAAGAAGATCAAGTAGAAAGACTGACGAGCTTCTGAAAAGTATATAATTTACCTTAAAACATAGACACTCAAAATATGCCTCAACTCTTAGCACTTTTCTTGTTAATAATACCCAGTCTTGTGGACTATTTTAAAGAAGAGAAAGAAGCTGTTAGCTGTGAACCATGACTCTGTTATGTTTGGTTCTGTGGACAGGCAGTCTGAGGCCACTGTTCTAACAAATTAGCCTAACATTCACTCAGAAAATGGGTGGGGAGGAAATAGAACAATAGAGATAGAGATAGATTGGCCAGGAAGCTTCAGGGTGTGGGGTGCTTGGGTGAGGAGACTTTTGAGGATCTCAGAATACTTATAAGCTAAAGGGAAAGAATCAAAAATAAGTCTACGACCTTAAAAATACACAAAGTTTTGTATTTTTTTAAATAGTGTGGTGAAAAAATCATAGGTGTTCCTTTTTGTTTGTTTTTATTTTGTTTTGTTTTGTCTTTCATGTTAAGGAATGATTTATAGCTACTGCAGCAAGACTAGACATGAGTTTATTTTCAACCCCAAGAGTTGTGTGGTATGAGGGTGGGGGGCGCTGAAGTTTGTACGGGTCGGAGATTGAATGAGAAGTTCTGATCCAGGCTAATTCCAGGTTGAAATGAATAGCAGCCAGATGCATTCTGAGTAGGACTGTCTTTGATGTTCTAGTTCGATTAGCTGAGAAAACAACTAGAAATTAGGAAATCAGAAGGAGTAACTGAATGCAGTTGTTGGCTGACAATGAGTTATTGCCATCAGTTTGAAATGATAGTACACAGCGCAGGAAGAGAGTTCCAAAATGAGCTGGAGAGAAGGTTAAACCCAAGCATACTTAATGATATTTGTTTTCACAGAGGCGCTTTTATAAATTACAAGAGATTTAAACAAAAAGGTCAGGCGGCTGAGAACCAGGTGACTCAGGGATCACTGGAGGCCAGCCAGTTTGGTGGGACAGGAGTGTGGGTTCAACTCGCGGGCCTGGAAGACCAATCCCATGGAAAGTTCAGCCTTTTCTCCAGGGGTGATGTCAGATAGAAAGTAAGTCAGAGTCAGTCCACACTGACTAGGCAGTGTGGAGAAAGGGTCAGAGTCAGAGAAGAGCTTTATCTGGCTGAGAGGAAGCAGTAGGAAAGGTGAGATGAGAAACAAACTGGGGAGTATGGTGGGAGGGAGGCCAAAGAAAGTGGGCTTTAAAAGAAAGTGGACGTTACTGAATTGCACCAGATATTTTTGACATGCCTGTAAAATGAGTTCTGAAGTGACTGCTGGATTTAACAACATGGATATAGTTTCGTGAACTTATTGAGAGGCGTTTTCATGTTGAAGCCAGTATGATGTGGGTTGTTGAATGTGAAAAAACATACTAATGATAATACTTGTAGAAAAGCCAAGGTCCAGGGCAGAAGTGCAGAACCAAGCAGCTTGTTTTGTTTGGGTTATATTGTTTTGTTTCAAGACAGAAAATATTTAAGCAGGTTTACATTTGGATAGAAAAGATCGAGAGAGGAAAAATTTGAAGATACAAGGAGGTAGTAATTATATTTTTTCAACAAACCAGCATATATTTCCTTTAGTTAGATCTGGAGTTCAGTACATTGAACAAAGTGAAACATTATCAAAGCAAAAGAATTGAGCATCCAGAGACCCATGTGTTGACCTCAGTGGCTCAGCCGTGTACGAGTTGTATGGGCTGATTAATCATAGAAGACTTATGAGTAGCTTCTGTGGAATTGCTTGGTATGAGGAAATGTAACCTTGTTGATGATAAAACCTGTCTCAAGTCCCTACTCCTACCTCATTCCGGGAGCATTAATTTCATCTGAAAGGAAGGTGCTGAAAACACCTTAGGGTTTGGTTTAGGGTTTCAAATCTCAGATTTTGTGCATCGGATACACATTGACGGAACTTGCCATCTTATCCTTTACATTTAGAAGGTTCTTTGGTGAATCTAATGATAGCTTTTACACATAGTATAAGAAATAAAACAAAACATGAAGAGGTATAGTACTAGAAGATAAGTAAAGGTAGTTAAGGAAACTAATGTGTAATCCAAAGAGCTGCAAGACAGTTAATTTAAAACATGTGTAAAGTGAAATTTATGCTGTCTTGTGACCTGCTCTGTATTGATTTACTCTTATAAGCAAAGACTTGAAAAGGTTAAAACTTACACTATTTTGAATTGTAGTTTTGAAAAATTGTGATGATCTCTTCCACAGCCATTCTAAACATTTCTGGATACAGGGGTTTCTTTGAGAATCTGACAAAAGCTATGGTTTTCCCTATACACCATGTTTTTAAAGGTGACAAAAAATTATTAACATTTGTTTTATTCTGGGAGGTAACCAAAGAAACTGGATACTTTTAAATATCTTATTTTAAAATCAAATGTCTTTGAGAAGTGAACAGATTGTGTGTGTTGGGGGGCAATGAGCCATTGTAATATTGAGATAGGAAGCCCTCAGCATAGTCCTGTTGGAGAGTTCACTACCGTGATCTGACTCACTGTGTTAAAGCATCACCATATCTTCTGTGCTGAGTGGACTACAGGTACCCCAAGGCCGGCAAAAGGAGACCTGTTATGAGGCGATGGCCGTGATTCAGGTTGGAACTGGATCAGAGTGGCAGCGGTGGAGAGTGATCACATTTTGCTTCACATGGATATGTATGAAATGAAGAACAAGCTTTGCAGAAGAATGAAATTTCAGTGTAAGAGAAAGACAGGGACCAAGGGTGACTCCCAGGGTATTTTGTTTGTTTTTTGTTTCGTCTCCCTGTGAGAGAATGAAGTTGCCAGGAAGTGATATGTGAAGACTGTGGGAAGAATAGTGTTGGAAGAAGATCAGGTTTGGTTCTGAGTATGTGGGCTTTTAGATGCTTTCGTCTGTACAAGTGCAGATGTTGGACAGGGGAGGCTGGAGTTTGGAACAAACATGTGCAGCCTGAGGGAAGTTTTGCGAGCCATCAGGGTACAGAATGTGTCCTGCCCCTGCACATGGGTGTGTGCACATGTCTGTGGGTGTGGGTGTGCCTTATCATCTCTATACAGAGAACCGGGTTTCTCAACCCTAGCATCTGGGTATTTGGAATCATAGCTTCAGGAAATCTCTAAAGTATAACTGTATGCTTTGCCCTCAGAAATTATGATTCATTGGGAATGGAGTGTTTCCATGGCCTCGGCATCTTTTGGAAGCTCTTCATATAATTCTAATGTGAATGCAAGGTTAAGAACTACCATCTAGAAAGTAGATAAAATACAAAAGCAGAAGTATTCTAGGAACTGAGGTGTAGGCCACTTTGTTATTTTGAAGTCAAAAAATAAGGAGGAACCATGAAAAAAGTGAAGATGAATAGGCAGACAGTGATTAAAAGGGAATAAAGAGGGGCAGTGTGGAAACCAAACAAAGTGAGTGTTTTATGATGGAGAGATGAATGAAAAGTGACCATTGAAATTGTCATGTGGAGGTCACTGGTGACACGCATACCTTTGGTCTGTGATGGGGACAGAGTCTGATTGAAGTGAATGCTGGAGAGAATGAGAAAAGAAAAATTGGAGAAAGACATATAGGTTACTCTGCTCAGGAAGTTTTCTGATGGTGGTATAGTAAAAGGGCAAAGGGTTTAAAGGGAATTTAGAAGTGAAATTTATTGGTTAAGTGATGTTGGTGTGAGCTAGTAAAGGGGAGAGTTTGACAGTGCAGAATGGTGAAGTTAACTAGGTAAGAAAGGAGGGGATTCATTATAAAGTACTTTGTGTGTGTGTGTGTGTGTGTGTGTGTGTGTGTGTGTGTGTGTGTGCATTACTCCTCTCAGATTTTAGATCATTACAAAAAAGGAGCCATGTTTTAACATTTTCTTTTACAGTATCTTTTACAATAAGATGTGGCATAGTGGGTTTATAGTTTTGGAGACCTCCCTAAGGAAATATTTTACCATTTGAAATGATGTTATATATCCTAAAATTTTCTATTTATTTTAGAAAAATAACAGAAAATCATTTCTTAATTACAATAATGGCAAAAGATAATGCCTAATACTACAATTCTAAGTAAGATGTTTTTAGGATAGGAGTCAAGATGTTTTTAATCTTCTGAAAAACACTGTCTGATGACTTATGAGTATCTTGCAGTTTAAAAAGAATATATACAAGGAGTCAGACTATTGTTCAATGAATATAATTTTTGTCCTCAAACATCTGTGGCAACCAATACAGTAAAACTTTATCTCAAAACTTTATCTCAGATGCTCATGATATATCAAAAATTTTTAGATTTTGTAATTTTAGTTCTGTTTACATTTTTCTACTTCAGCTAAAGCATTTTTACCTTTTAAAAATAAATTGCATTTTTGTGTAAGAGTAAATATATATATATATATTTATATATATGTATTTTTTTTTTACCAAGAACGTGTATTGGTACATTGTATACATACTGATCACATTAATCATGGTTATTTTGTACTTGTACATGATATATCTTGGTTTCCCCCCCTCTTCCCCATCCCTCCCTTATGTTCCTCTACCCTTCCTATTTATAGCAGATTTATTTATATTTTTCCATTTTTTCCCTTTCCCTTTTCTTTCTGTTTTCCCTTCCTACTTTTCCCCCTTCTCCCTTTCTAGTTCTCCTCTCTTTTGAATATTATCTTCCATCATACCACAGTGATATATGCACAGCCATGTTCATAGCAACACAATTTGCAATAGCTAAGTCTGGGAAACAACCCAAGTGCCCAACAACTAAGGAATGGCTAAAGAAGATGTTGTTTTTCTACACAATGGAGTACTACTCTGCCATAAAAAATGATGAACTAGAGACATTTGTAGGATAAATGGATGTACTTTGAGAATATACTCTTAAGTGAAATAAATCAGACACTCATGAGTACACATCAAATTGTTTCTCTCATATGAGAAACCGAGAGGTATAATAGATACTACATAAAAGGAAGATTAAAAAAAAGTAAGTATATATTTAAATCAACTGTGGAACTGAAGAAATGGACTGATGTGTAATCCATATATTAATTCATTTCCAAACGCCGTGTTGTCTGCCTGTTGGTAATTGGTATTATTACTTGGTGGAAGTCAGGGGCATCACACTGAGCTACGTTCTCAGCCTCCTCCCTTTCCCTTATGGAAACTATGAATATTTATTTTAGACTTTAGATCTCAGTGGATTAAAAAAATCTGAGTTCTCGTCTCCGGGTAGCTGAGACTCCATGTTAGGATTTCACATTTCATCAGGCTTTGCATGACGTAAGTCCCTGATAGCCACTATATCCAAGCCCCCCAGCCCTTTTTAATTATTTTTGTTTTGAGAAAGGGTCTTGCTACGTTGCTTAGATTGGTCTCAAGGTTGTAATCCTCCTGCTTTAGCCCCCCAGAATTCTGGGATTACAGGCAAGCATCACCATGCCAGGTTTAATATTATTTTTTGTACTTTCATAAATTTCCTGTTTTCCCTGTAAATATTTTATTACTACATTCTTTCAGTTCCTTCTCTGTGTGTCCCCACCTCTATATAAATCCTGAAGAACATACATATTGTTTTCCTGGCTAACTACACACTAAAATGTTTAAGAATCAAGAATTTTAATCTGAGGGGGACCAAAATTAACTCCATGTTAATTTTGAACAAGGTGTTTAAAGGAAAAAAAAAAGATTCTGAAGAAACAGGAACCAATGTCCAGCCCTCCATTCATGTGGAGGAGAGTGTCTATTTTATGCACTTTTAAGAGGCTCTTCTGTCTTTAGAGATCTGCCCTGCCAGGTCCACAGGTCTGGTTGTCAGTTCTGTATGTCACTCTGGAATACACCTGCTGTCTGTCTCTTTCCCTCGTTTCTTTTTCCCTTCTCCTCTCATTTCTTTTTTGTCTTACTTTCTCTTCCTCCCTCTCCTTACCGGTTTCACTTGGAGTTTTTATTTAATTTTTCTTACTTGTTTTGTGGTACTGGCGATTGAACCCAGGAAGCACTGAGTCACATCTCTCTAGCCCTTTTTTACACTGTGAGACAGGGTCTCATTAGGTTGTCCAGGCTGCCCTTGAACACATGAACCTCTGGCCTCAGCCTTCCCACTGTACCTGGCATATCTCGTCATTACAATTTATAGGAACGCAAATGCAATAATGCACTAAATTTTCTGTAATAATCTTCTAGTACTTGTTCAGATAGTTTTATTCTTAGCTTGTATGTTTGTGAGTATAGGTATATAGTTTTAGAGAAATAGATCCAAAAATCTCCATGTATGTCTCAAGACTTTTTCAACAAATTTTTAAATATATTGAATTATATTTTTATTGTATTTGAATTGATTTGTATTTGAAAATACATACATCGTTGTTTGTAGGTTTTTAAAAATTATATTCCCAAATTACTCTGCCTAACTCGCAAAGCTAAATGAAGTAACATAAAAATTGTAGTTTCTCTTTTTTTTTTTGAGTTTTTCCTTCACAACCTTTATTTTTTAAAAACTGCAATCTGCTAAACATGAGATGTCCACATTTCCACTGGCAGGAGAGTCACTTTTTTGTTTCCAACTTTTAAAATACTTACACATAGTGTTAATCTATTAGAGTTTTGACAACCTTTTATAATTAAGAGGTGTAATTTTCAACTATTATCATGTGAAATAGGATGGGGAGGCTCATGACAGAAAGGTGAATTTTACACACACACACACACACACACACACACACACACACATATATGTATAGTTTAAATTGACTGTACAATACCAGGAAGTTGTTTGAAAATTTCACTTATGACCTTCCAGTTCAAGGTCCTAAGTCTTCCTGGTAGTGGATGATGAAGTGGTATCAGTGATGAAGAGAAGAAAAGGTAATCAACTTAATTTTATTAGCCTTTAAACTTTAAATGCAGTCTAGTATTTCACTCAGTTATAAATGTGAACAGCCCAGTCCTTTGTTCAGTTATAAATGTGGAAAATAGGCCTCATTACTATTAGTCGTGCATCTTACTTTCTCCTTAATAATTTTCATACCATATTACAGTTGTAGAAATTATGAAATATTATGTTAATCATTAAGATGATACTAGTTATCAGATTGCCACTAGATCTTAATAATAGTATATTTAGAAAGAAGCACATACTTATTCTACCTCAAATTTTTATATTATAACAATTTTGACATAAGTGATTACTTTAGAATCCTGTGTATTTAAACATATTTTGTGCCTGTGGCACGCCACAACACCCGCAAATATCTCCTTTTGGTTTTTTGCATCCTAAGTATTCTTTATTGTGCAAATAATTTTGTGAAGGACACACTCATTTTATAAATTTTCATTTCTGTGTAATTTTCATAATACAGAGAATACACATTTGTAAGAGCTTTTTTTTTTTGCTCACATTAAATTGCAATGATGACCGCATATTCAAATTTCCACCTCAGTGAATTACATTAAACAGTAAACTCACGAGTAACTGAGTTTTTTGTTTATGTTGTATTGGCATACTTTTACCAAGATATAGTCAGCAACGTCAGATACAGAAGAGCAGAGAAAATTGACTTCGTGGTTTTTATACGACATGATTTGAGTTATCTTTATTTAATGTTCTGTAAATAAGCACAAGAGAAAACAGAAGAAATGCTTCCAAGTCAACAGCAGAGTAATACTTTTTTTTCTGGGCTCTCGGGCACATCTTCTGATGGGATTTGAATTGAGGAGCAACACAGTGTGGCCTCGGGCCCCCTTCTAAGCACAGGGCTCTGGTAATTTGTACTGTCTTCCCTCCCTCTTACGAAGGCAAAATGGAAAGTGGTAGGCATCCTCTCAAGTGGATGTAGGAGGCAATTAAAAGGATAAAATAGAATAATTATGAAATGTTTGCTCAGGGAAATTAATCCTGCTACCCATTTCAAAGGAGAAAAAATATTCATTCAAGTAAATAGTAGTTGTCACTTCGAAGACTGAGAAATCCAGGAGTTTGGGGGGAAATATGAGGATAATTGAAAGAAAAGAGCAAAATGGATTAATATACTAGTTTTCCAAAGACATATTAAACCTGCCTAAATTTCTACTCTGACTCCTCTCGGGAAATCAAACTGGAGGAACTGGACCTCTTGGGGAATGATGTCCCCATAGCATAACATAATTTAAAGTTGACACTAGAAGTTGAAGTTTATTTTTTTTCCTAATAATTATGCTCAGCTAGGGATGCAGAAATTGCATTCTGGAATGACAGAAGAGTAGTTATTTTAGAAAGAACATTTCAATATCCATGGTGGGTATCTCCTCGAATATGTGTTCTGTGGAGTGACAGGAAATGTTGAAGTGAAACCGCGAGCCATCTTTTACCTCAGGCCGTACAAATGAATCGCATCAAGCCAACAGTTACTTATTAACAGGCTGTCACCCCTGGCCTGTGTGCTAGAGTCGTGGAGGAGGAGTTCTATTTTATTTTTAATCATGTGCTTTTAGTTTTTTTTCAGTTGCTGTTAAAAAGCACATTTAGAAATAAGTATGAGCCTGTTGGTTATTAATCACTATGTTGGGCGGCTTTCTTTTGCGGGGACAAAACGCCTGATGTCCTCTTTAAAGGAGGGGTGGTGTATTTTCCTGTGTGGATTTGGAGGATTCAGTCTTGGGCCGTCTTGTTCCAAGGCAAGAAACGTAGTGGTGGAAGGCCATGGTGGAGGACAGCTGCTCAGTTCATGGTATCTGGGAAGCAGAGAGCAGGGCAAGAGCCAGAGAGGAAGGGCTGGGACCAGAGCCAGCCCCTCAGGTCACATCCCCATGATGCCTTTCCTCTAAGTAGGCCCCGCGTCCTAGTTCAGCTACGAAGGCCTCATTGATTAAATTACTGATGAGGTCGTTGCCCTCACAATCCAGACACTTCTCCAGGGTCTCTTAGTCCAGTCAAGTTGACCATCAAGATTAACTGGTACAAGCATCAACTGAGCCAGAAAATAAAGACATCTGTGCCTGTGAGTGTATGTATCTGTATCTGTGTATCATCTGTCAAAAATGTGCCAAATACACATACACACGCAATTTGTTTATTATTCAAATTTGGACCTTTTGGTGAAACGCCTTAATTTGTGACTCAGATATTATTCTAGAGAACCTACTTTCAGAACAAGAAATCTATATTGCCTTTTAAACGTCTATCAATGCCAGGAAGTAGCACTAAGGAAGAAATCTTGATGACCATAACAAATTGCTTTCATCTGGTCTCTGGTGTCAGTGTGACTCTCAGACTCCTTCTCTAGAGCGTCCCTGTGTCCTCGATTCATCCAGCACATCATTCCTGAGCATCCGCCCTGTGTTGGTCACTTTTTCAGGTCCTGGGGTACAGCAGGGAATTAGGAAGACAGGCAGACCCACTCGCTCGCATTCTCCAAAATGGCTGTCTCATTTTGTTGCTTTACTGAGAAT
>PVJO010022533.1:0-27867 GCA_004026905.1 Hystrix cristata | reverse complement strand
TTTTTTTTTAGTTACAGAGAAAATCAAGCAGCCCTTTTCTTTTGTTTTCTGACTTTCTTTCTGTCTTTTCTGTTTTATTTTCTCACCATGTTGGAAGCACATTTTGAAACATTTACCTTGCATTTCTGTAGTAGGAAGAAGGCTATTTGTGAAGTCTTGGAGCTCACAACTTTCAAACGACCACCTCTCACTTTCTTCAAATATCTAGACAGCTTAACAAGAAAGCTCACTAATATCCTCCACCTTTCAGCACTGGTGAAAACTTGAAACTACGAAATTTCCTATGAAAGCTCTTATTCTTGCCAGCCCCAACCCCTGTGCACAACAAAACCCTCAAGCCAGCCAACCTTCTCTGACCACTCTCTTTTTTCTTTCTTGACAGAACCTGAGCCTTTTTCTTTGGGATTTTTTTTCTTTTTCTTTTTTTTTTTTTTTTTTTTTTTTTTTTTTTTTTTTTGCTATTTACTGTGAGCAAAAAAGTTTTAATTATATATCTATTGGTCTCTGTGTTCAAGTCATTTGTGTATCCATAAATTCCCAAGGTGAAGCACGATTGAAATAATATTTGTATAATATGTGTGCCATATTTCCTAGATTCCTTTGCTCCAAAAACATTGATTGACCAAAGGTGAGAAGCTGGTTTCGAACTCCCAACCTGAACCACATGAAGCAATGTTAACAGATACCCATTGAATCAATTAATCTTTGAACATCCACCTTTGGTCATTTTATATGTATTCCTTTACATAGGGCTTGTTCATTAATTTAAAAATGACTAAATTAAATGTGAAACATAGTAATCATCTCTTTCTATTTACTAGTGTCACACCCCATTCCAAATGTCAGTACTTGGGTCATTAAGCAATTAAAGACAATGTAAATTTGAAATGGATCTTCCTAAGCCATTTTCTTAATATACTTGAAAGACAAATATTAGAAGAGCAAAAGGGAAACAATGAAGAAACAAGTACATTAGAAATTGTGAAATATCTCAAAACAAAATCTAGTTGAAAGTGACCATAACAAAATGATCAGCCTGCTCATACTGAGTAACACAAAAGCATTTCATAGCATATTTGATCTTTATTTTTGAATTTAGATTAAAAATATAAATTAGAATCCCTCTTTAAATATTTCTAAATAAAAGATAAGATGCTAGTATATATCATGAATAAATCCGTGAAAAATTTCCTAAATGTCCTACTGTATTTTTTTACTTATCACATTAATATATATCAAACTCACATAAACAAATATTGTTAATATATCATAAATTATCATACCTTACTTTGCAATTACCATGTCAATGTAGAAAATATTGTATTTAGATTTTTAAAACTTCTATTTAGGGCTACTGCTACTTTTTTTTTTTTTTTTTTTTTTTTTTTTTTTGAGGCAGGGTCTTGCTATGTAGTTCTGGCTGGCCTTGAATTCACTATGTAGCCTAGGCTGATCTTGAACTGGAGGCGGTCCTCCTGCCTCAGCCTCCCAAGTGCTGGGATTACAGGCGTGCACCACCACACCCAGCCCTAATGGCTACTTTGTTCCCACCATAAGGATTATTTTCGAATTTCTTGAGTATGTTTTAGCCTTCTTTCCTGTGCCTACCTGCTGAAATCACATCCTGGCATTAAATATTAACTCAAACACTGTTCCCTAATATTCCTGTTTTAATTCAGGCTGCATCTGTACTTAGATATAATAATTGGGTATAAGATCTTGAGCTTACATTTACCCTTTTAAAATTAAGTGTTTATTATATAGAACTAGAAAATGAAGTTGAATGATCAGTGTAGCTTTTCGATTGATTCTCATACGTCTTTCATTCTAAAGCAGCATTTTACTCTTTATAATAATTCTTTTAATAAAACTTTCAGTAGGTGTGTTAGTTAAACCTAGTTTTGTCAACTTGACTGGCTTGGATTAGCAGGGGATTAGTAAAGCACACTTCTGGCTGAGACTGAATGACTCATGGAGGCATGGACTCGGGTGCTGTCTGTAGTGCCTGGCCCTTCCATGTGGCATCGTTTCCCTGCTTGGTTTCCTGGCCACCATGAGCTAAGTCTGTCTGTTTTATCACACCCGAACTACTTGATGTTTCTGTCTTGGAGCCCAACAGTCATGGACTGAATCTCTTGAAGCCATTACCCAAATTAAACCTCTCTTACTTTTAATTGTTGTCCATTAGTGTGTCCCAATGATGGGAAGGCTAATACAATAGATAACGAACTTCAGTAATTCCAACATGCAAATGACCCTCTTCATTATTGAGTTAAAGCAAACAACATCTTAATAGTTAACTACATCGAGAGTTAACCCATGTAACCCATTCAGGTACATCTGAAAAGTGGTGACGCTATTGTGACCTGGATTCAGGCTGAAGGAGTCCTCTCGGTTCACAGTACACTTTCATTTTAGAAGTAGCTGTGGCTCTCCACTAGACTACAAATGGGAAATGGTCTCTAGGCTGCCATTTACCTGTGAACTTCTATGTCTCTATAACTTATGAAACATTTCCAAGCCTTCCATTCAAATTAATGCTATCTTTGGAGCTCATAGTAAAAATCTAGTTACTTTCCAGCTTTTATTTTACTCCACATTGAGTTACAGTTTGGGAAACAGAATGATACAGTGAAATCACACCTCTTTAACAACCCAAAACAAACAAACAATACCCCAAAACCTTGTTTTGACTAACGGAGGGTTTGCATTACTTTGCTTTACTTTCTGTCCTAGGATTTCAGGATGTACAATAAGCCCCACAAAGGAGGGAGGGAAAGAAACAGCATGCATTTGTTAAAAACCTCACCTTCAGGCAATGCTCTTGATTATCAATAGCTTTGAAGTTTATTTCTTCACTAATTTATGGACCTGCATACAAAAATTCCTCTCTCGTGGCTAAACTGGTCACCTGTAATATTTTTTGTACATTTTCTTTTGCTTTTCTACCTCACAAATAGGATACTCTAGTGCTGTCTCACAAGAAAAAACAATCGCAAAGTGAGAGTAATTGAAACTGTACACAACACACTCATAAATGCACAAACACCTCATAGTATCTTCCCTTTAGAGTCTTAGGGTTGAATCTTTCTTGGATGAAACATTTTATATTTGTTACTAATTGATTGTTTTCAGTTGGGCTAAATATGACTATCATTTGAAATTCATATAAGGAGAGTAGAGTAATAGCTACATCCATGGAGAACAGATAATATACCGAAATAGTGTACTGTAAGAATTAAAGTTTATGTTATATATTAAATGAAGTAGATATGCTTCTTTATATATGTACCCGTTGTATGTCAATTATTATTCTTTATCGAATAAAGAATAATTACAGTTACAAATAATTTGCAGTTACAAAATACAATTCTGTCGTGTGGAGCAGTGGAAAGTAAAAAAAAAAAAAATAAGCTTTGTTAAAGGAGAGAGATTAATGAGAGACTATCCAATTTAGAATGTGCTGACACATTAAACCTAACCCATGTTAGGATATAATTTTGCAGTGAATTCCTCTGTGTATTTCTAAACCATTATTATAGCAACAGAGTGCTTTGTATCTGGAAGAATTCAACATTTAAACATAGAAAATAGGCAATAATATCCTACTGGTCTAGGCTATTTTTATACAGAAATGTATGTATATATTTAATAACATACATACACACACATGCACACATACATGCACATTATGTCAGTGTGTATATATCTATATGTGCATATGTATATATGGAAAGTGATGTACATACATGCACACATGTTTATATATTATACATACAGTATATTATACACACGCATACAGTTCATATGTACATACACACATGTATGTTATTGTGCATATATGTATATATGTATATGTATGGAAAGAGATGTACTTATTCTATAAGAGACTTATAATTAGGCCTGCAGTCTTTTATTGATTACTACACTTTCCATATTTTGTATAAGTTGTTTGATAAAATAAAAATGGAAATGCCACTCATTATCATTAATTCTAAATTCATTTCAATGTCATATTACCTATTTTAACTATTTGAAATATTGTAATAGTGTCCTCATCTAAGCTGCATACAAAATAGAGTTAAATTATAGCTACTAATTTCAGTAAACAGTTAAGAGTTTTCTTTCATTCATTCAGTTATTCCCGTCACAAAGAAAATGTTCAAAGATTACTATGAATCAGACATCACTTATGTTGTGTGAGTATTGTTGCACAATCATCTAAATTCACTGAATCACCCAAAATGCTAAAGTGCCGTAAAATTCCCAAGACAAAGGTTGAACTATTTCCTCTTGATTGGATCTGCATCAATGAGGACACTAAATCTATAAAAAAGGAGAAAATTTATAATATTTTAATAGGAACAAAAATTATTGGATTCATGGAATTAGAAACAACATCTACCCTTATATATCTATTGATATTATACTTAGATACTGACTAAGCTTAGATTATAAATATGAGCAAAACTTGAATTATAGATAAAGGAAAAAAATGTTCTACTTGCATGTTAAAGATACAAAGTCTTACTGGCATAAGAAGCCAGTTAAAGCTATCTGGAGGTTTCAAGAAATACAACTTTATAAAAGTTTCAATGATTTCAGTTTGCCCAACAAAGGATGATGTTGCTTACCTACTTTCATATCATCTGCTACACTTCAAAATCATTAACAAAATTATACTTGGAGCTCATATTAAGATATTTGTGCTTTTTTTGTGAAGCGCTGGGAATTTTTTAAAAATACTTTTGTAGTTAGAATGCGCATCATCATAAAATATGTTATCTGGAAATACGGTTGGGAGAGAGCTTTGAGGAGTAAAATTAAAGGGAATACCACTAAAGTCCAGATAAAAGTCAGTAGAGGACGACACGTCGGCGCTCTGGGTGCCCAGCAGTGGCGCACGCTTCACATGGCGAATACGGGCCAGACACGGCGGAACGAAAGCCCTCAGCAGTCTGCGTGTGGGTTACTCTTAGAGAGACAGCCACATTAAATAGTTATGTTAAGTTAGAAGGAAAGCTCTCTTTGGGTTTTGTTGCTGTTTCTGCTTATTTTTAAAGAAGAAAATGAGTTCCTAGATTTGGTCTGAACAGTAAATGGAATATCCAAGTAATTTTGACAATGAGAGTTGAGATTTTAACACACAATTAGGTACTCAGTGACAAAACAAAATGCTCATTTTTGGCTTGACACAAATCCGTTTTTCTCAACACTCCAACTGAATCCCAAAGACATTGTGTGTCCAGATTATCTAGCTCCAAAGAGGAGCAGCCATGCCTCGAACCCGGACATTTCAGCTATGAAAGATTGCGCGTTCATCCAGCTTACTGTCTACATGTGCAGCTGTGGTGAATTTACGGCGGTCAGCTTGAGCAGGAACATCCAGCTGGGCTGAGCTGGTGCGGTTCTGGGCATAGAAGACCCACCTGAGGACTGTCACTGACACAACACAGAAGAAAACAGGAGCAGAAGATGGCGCCGGCTGTTTCCCCGGAGAAGCTCTTTTTGGGCTAGTTCTCTCGCAGGGAACTCGGCTGTTCTCCTCGCAGAAGGAGCTTGCTGTCATCTGGGATGGCTGCGTTCATGTCAGGGGAGGTCTGGTCTTCATCTCTGCTGCGAGCATTGTATCTTTGTTCCGGGATAGATTAATTCAGCCTTTTAGCGCAGACTCGAATGGACGTACACGGGACAGTGCTGGGGGTTCCCAGGCCTTGATTGGCTCTTTCAGGTCTCCAGTGCATAGACAGGCGTTCTGCACTCTTCCTGCATGTGGCTTGTGAGTGTAAATGTTGTAACTTGTATTTGTCCTGTACTAAATCTGCTCTCTTGCAAACCACTGACTCTAGAAAAGTAACTAATACAAGGGTTTGAGTGAAGACTTGGTGCTAACGAATGTGTGGACAGAAAAGCACAGGAATGGTCAGTGTAAGGGAGAAGGCAGAGTAGGCTGCCTTATCAGTGGCCGGTAGAGTAGCTTTACAATCATTCATAGACTCAATTACTGAGGACCCACAGTCAGTAGGTGTGGTGGACTTATTGCGGTCAACTTGAGACGGAACGCCCGGCTGGACTAAGTCAGTGTGGTTCTGGGCGTAGAGGGTCCACCTGAGGTTTGTTGCTGATGCAACGTAAAGCAGAGTGGAAGCAGAAGCTAGTCAACGGGCTGTTTCCCAGGAGAAGATCTGCTGTGGCTGGTTCTCCCGAAGGAGATTCGGCTGTTCTGGTCAAAGAAGGAGCTCAGGGCCTTGCTGTCATCGAGGATGGCTGCTGTTGCTTCAGGGGAGTTCTGGTCATCATTTCTGTTGCAAGCAAAGTATCTTGGTTCTAGTAAAGATTTCTTCAGCCATCATCTGCAGACACAGACATACACAGGACAGTGCTGTGGGCTCCCAGCCCTTGATTGGATCTTTTGAGTCTCCAGTGCATAGATAGACATTTGGCACTCTTCCTGCATCTGGTTTGTGGGTGAATATTGTAATTTATAAATGTCCTGTATTAAATCTGCTTTCTTACAAACCATTGACTCTAGAAAAGCTAAGACAGTAGGCTTAGAGTAGAAATTGACATTTCTATTACAAAGGAAATACACAAGTGACTCAGTTTCACAGACAGGGTGAGATCCACTCATGTAGAATGGGAACTATAGGAGGCACAAATATAAGCCTGGAGAAATGTATTAAGAACAGTATTTAAATTCTGTCATTGATTCTGCATGCCATCTTTATGTTTCAGGTTTACCAGTGGAGTTGGTACATGAATATAACACACTTTAGTTCTTTCATTTTATCCCCTTTTCCTCCTCTTCTTCCTCACTCCCTCTATCTCTTGATACCCTTCACATTTGAGAAAGATCTATCTCCCTACTTCCTATTATCTATCTTTTATTTTGCTCTTATAATCGTAATTTGAGTTTCTCATAAAAGAGAAACTATGCAATATTTAAGCTTGTGTGTCTGCTTTACTTTACTTAACATTATGGGCTCAAGATGTGTCCATTTTCCAAATGACACAAGTTTGTCTTTCTTCATAGCACAGTAGCACTCCACTGTGCATAAATAGCACGTTCTCTTTATCCACTCATCTGCTGATGGATGTGCAGGCTGCGTCCAAGATTTAGCTATCATAAATGGGGCTGTTATAAACATAGTTATTCATGTATCATGGTAATATAATGTCTTTAACTTTTTAAGGAGATATCTACCTGAATGGCAATAGCTGGATCAAATGGAATTTCTAGTTGTGGTTTCTTTAAGGACTCTCTACACTGGTCTACACAGTGTTTGTGCTGGTTTATATTCTCACCAACAATGTAGAAGTGTTCCTTTTTCCCTGCAGCCTACCCAGCCTTGGTTAGTATTTGGTTTCTTGATGATGATCATGCCCTCTAGGGTAAGATAGTATCTTAGTGTTGCTTTAATTTGCATTTCTCTAATGCCTAGAGATATTCAGCATTTCTTCATGTATTTATTGGACATTTGTACTTCTGTGAAGTGTCTGTTCATTTCATTTGTCTATTTTTTAATTGGGTCTTTTTAGGGTCTGCTTTTTGTGTTCTTTATATATGCTAGAGCTGAAGAAGAGCTGGCAACAATGTTTTTCCTCATTCTCTAGGTAGACTTTTCTCTCTGTCATGGGTTCCCTCTATATATAATTTGAGAGGATTTTCAGTGACTAAAAAAATCTGAAGAGTAAAAGAAAATCAAGAGGACCTCCGGGAAGATGGCAGAGCAGAGAGAAGTAGAGTAAGAGCCTCTCTGAGATTTGTTGTCCAGACATGGGAATATAGTAATTTAGGGAAGAGAAGAAGGAGGGAAGCATATTCCCAGGACCTAACAGGGATCTGAAGCAAGAGTCGAAGCCCACAGGGAAAATAAAAGGAGAGAACAGCCCAGAAGAAGGTGACAGACAGACAGTGCTTTCTCCCAGATCTCTGGCTCACGGCCCTGGCTCACAGACCCGACTTGTGGCCCCGGGTCACAGCCCCAGGTCACAGGCCTGGCTCACAGCCTCTGCTCACAGCCTGGGCTCACAACCTTGGGTCATGGCCTGGCTCATGGCACCGGCTTGTGGCCCCACTTCTCAGCACGAGTGGCGCAATTTGAGCCTGTAGACACACGGTGACTACTGGAGACCCCAGAGACTTCCACAGGAAGACACACAAATGGAGCAGAGCACTACACACTGAAGACTGCAGTGGCTGGTGAGTTACCTGAGTCGTCTGACCTCAGAAAGCCCCCAGGAGAGGGTAGCGATTGGCCAATCACCATCTTGGAATCGGGCCAAGCTCAGAACTCATAAAAGCTGCTAGCGGTTTTTGGTACTGGGGCAAGGTGGGGCAAGGCAGAGCAGAGTTCAAACTCAAATTGTCAGGAGAAAAAGGAGCCAACTTCAAACTGGCAGGAAACTGAGTCCAAGCCAGTGGGAGACACACAGTGTGTCTAAAGTTGAACAAATTGGGTTTCAACCCCATACCCAGTGATCAAGCTGAATTTCAGTGGAATTGGTGAAGCCTTGCTATTGAACCCAGCTGGGAACACTCGCTACCCTGCCAAAATCTATTGCTGGGATTAATCAACAAGAACCAGGGCCTCTACCAGTGACAGCAGAGATATGCCTGGAAGCAGATTTTTTCTTTTCTTTTCTTTTCTTTTCTTTTTAGTATTTTTTCCCTCTGTGCTCTTCTTTTTCTTTTTTTTTTAATAAGAAAGTGACTTTCTAGTTTTTTGCTGTTATTGTTTCATTCTGTCCCTGTTTTTACTTCTTCCTTCTCTCCTTCTCTCCTGTTTTCTTTACTAGTTCCCCAAAGTTTGTATAATTTAACCCTGGCTTCCACCCTTGCTTTTCATCTATTTCTCTTCTTCTATTTCTCTATTCTTTCCTCCTAATCACTTTTAAATTTTCTCCTCTGAGAGTAAAATCGCTGTATTGAGGGCATATTTACTCTATATACAAGTTTATGGTTTATTTTGGATATTGTTATATAACCAAAAATCTAGTTCATATGGTTAAAGGTGGCAGATCAATAGTTAACACAGTTTGTCATTTTCTAGACTGTTTGATGTTATTGTTGTTGCTGATTGTACTACTTTAGCCAAGGTGACAGAATTGATCTACTCAGTTCTTCCTTGCATGCCAAAACTGAGATTGGCAGAGGGTCACAAGTAACACTACAGGCTACAGTCAAAGAACTCGGGGCTGGCCAAATAGACAGCAACTTCTCAGCCTCCAAAAATTGAAGAGGCAAGATCTTGCAACAGACTTAACATGAAAACCAGCTACACCTGTAAGACATTTCTGAGGAAGCAGTTATTTCCAAAGCATTCTCAAAACTAACAAAAAAGCTACCTGCAACAGGCAATTCATAAGCATCAACCCAGTAACTAAACTAACGAAGAAAAAATTAGAAAATGAGAAGACACACAAACAAGATGCAACCCCAGACCACCAGCATGCCAAAAACAAACCCAGGGGATAATGAAGTGCAACAGTCTGAAAGCTTCCCACCCAGACTCTTGGAAGCAGTAACAGCAGAAGTAACAAAGCAGATGAATGAGGCTCTATAAAAGATCAAAACAGAAATCATTTCCAGAATGAAAGACACGATTAGTGACTCTAGAGCAGATACAGATAAAAAAAATAGAGGAGCATAGGAAATGATGGAAACCATAAATGCCCAACACAGTAAAAGAAATGGAATCCATGAGACAGATTCAAACAGATGTCCAAGAGATTAAAAATTCCATTGAAAGTATTGGCAGTAGAATGAAACAATGTGAAGAGAGAATCTCAGGTATAGAAGACAAGATTGTGATTAATGATCGAGAAAAGAAAGAGTTCTTCAAAATGGTAAGGGTCCATGAAAAATCAATATGACAGCTGCTAGATGACACAAAGAAAAATAACATAAGATTGATCAGAGTCAATGAAAAAGCAGAAGCTAGCACAAATGGCATAAAAATCCTATTCACAGAAGTAATGGCAGAAAACTTCCCAAGTATGGAAAAAGAACTTGACATACAGATAATTGAGGCATACAGAACTCCAATTAGCTATGATCAACAAAAATCTACCCCAAGGCATATAATAGTCAAGATTCCAGAAATTCAACACAAGAATAGAATATTGAAAGCTGTTAGAGAAAAGAAACAAATAACCTATAAAGGAAAGCCCATCAGAATCACAGCAGACTTCTCAACACAAACCCTCAAGTCAAGGAGAGCTTGGAATGAAGTATTTCAAGCCCTAAAAGAAAACAATCTTCAGCCTAGATTGATATACTTGGCAAAACTGTCTTTAAAAATTGATGGAGAAGTAAGATACTTCCATGACAAAAAAATCACCTGAAGAGATTCATGACCACCAAACCAGAACTCCAAAATATTCTGAAGGACATTCTGGAAAAAAGAAAATGAGGACTACAACTCCAGGAATCACAACAGAATGAATCCTTCAGGCAAGGCAAGTAATTAAACAGAAGGGAAAAATAGGGAGCCTACAACAGGTTAATAGCATGACACGAATAAGTCAACATATGTCAGTTATAAGCATCAATACAAATGGTCTCAACTCACCAATCAAAAGAAGCAGACTGGCAGAATGAGTCAAGAAGCAAGACCCAGCAATATTCAGCAGTGTAGCTGGCTTCCTATCTTGTCCCATGATCTCTTCCACATGCTACTCCACCACTGTGATGTGTCCACCACTTAGCGCTCGCCAGAGGCAAGCAGAAGCCAGGACTCTGGAAATCACGCTTTTGGACCCCCAGAACTATGAACTAAGGGAATATCTTTCCCTTAAAAATTACCCAGCATTGAGTATTTTATTATAGCAATGGAAAATGAACTAGTACAATGTCCATACCACTTGGAGTTTAAAGTCACCAGTCTGAGTGTTTTCATATAAGTCAAGCCCTCTAATTCCTCAAAGTCCTTACTACTCTCTAGAACTGATCTTTCTGCTGCATACCTGATATACCTCATATAAGGGTAAAATGCAGATGAAAACACTAATTCCTTTATCAGCAAACTGACATGTATATGTGTGTGTGTTTTATGTGTGTGCATTTTAATCTATTCGTACTTTTGTTCTTCCACACAATTAGCAATCATCCTTCCATGCCTCATTACAAAAAATTCTGACTCCTCCCCTAAAACCCCAATTCAAAAATCTGTCTCCAGGAAAGCAGAATTCCCAATTCTGCTCCCCAGAAAAGCAGGTTTCCAGTAGAAAACACCAACAATGCTGTTAATGTGATTTCCCGTAGGTGTAATAAAAACCTGAAACATACCTGTAGCTGTATACAATGAGAACCACAAATGACAGTCTAAATATTTCTGCTAATTTCTACTAACTGACCTATATTGAATGGCATTGTGTGGTCTGATGAAACTCCAGCTGTGCTGAATATATTCATCATAAAAGAGATGAAGTATTATTAGTAAAAGAGCTGGTTTGGTACATTCATAGCATACGGAATTGTTACAGCTATTATACTACTATAAGCTGCCCCTGATTTTGGAGTACAAGCCTGAAACTACAAACAGAAGAATGAAAATGGAAATAATAAATTATGGAAATCAGAACTAATTGTTCTTTTACAGATTTGATAGATTACTTTTGTAAAAGGGAAGCAAAGAGCTTTTATTTTGTTGTTTGTACAAAGCCAAGATGAATTACCCCTGAACTTATGTAAACCGAAAGCTTGTATTGACCTGTTGAAATAGGAAAGCTCGTAACCATGGCAACAGAGGACAAGTAAAATAGGTTTCTGCTGCAGTTATAAATAAAGTGGATAAATCAGTGGACTTTTCCTCTCCAAATCTGTAATAGCAATGACATGGAAAATAAAAACCACCCTTTTGTTGCCTATGGTTTTTCCTGTTATAAAATGTATGTCATTATTTGGATGAAAATCTCCATCGAGGCAGATTGTGAGCTACAAGGTGTAGGGGAAGGGAAATTGAAGGGTGGGAATTGGGAGGATGAAGAAGCATGAGAAAAATGCAAATATCAGGCAGTGATACTGTTTAAAGAATTTATTATTTCTTAGAAGCATGTTAATTACAATTCGGACTTGTACATTTCAGAATATGCACATATACAGAGGCAAGATGGAGAAAAATGTCATCAGACCTTTCAAAGTAATATGCTTTCTTTTACCTAGAGTAATGCAGACATCAAGTATAAGGTACTTATAACTATGTGCATCCTTACTATGATCTAAAATTTACAAGATATTTATAGAGATATGTATGGCTTCATAATGTGACTCTATGTCAAAGCTTCATAGCCACTATGGCTAATTTTGTTGATTCTTTTAAGTCAGAATTTTCAGCGTTCTCTTTCAAAAAACCAGAACACCTTTCACCCAACACTTGGTGGCACTACTACTTCATAAGGCAAGTCTCTTCCATGGATTCCAAAATTTTCTGTTTCAAGAGTTTGGGAAATATCTTGCCTGCCATTCCACAGTGTAATCCTTTAGCGATAATGCTTTGACTACACTAGCCAAAGCATTGATTAGTCTTCTGTCCATCTTACAGCCCTGCTGCTGAGCCACTGAAAAAGGAGAGTAGCAAGCACTAATTTTTAGGTTCTTAGGAATGAAAACCCAGATAATAAGCACTGCTGCCAAAGAGTTATTGGGCTAAGGCCCGGAGGTCCCCACTATTCAATAGAACTTTCTGAAAAACAGAAGTCATCTTTATTCGTGCTGTAATGTGTAGCCATCAGCCATATAACTGTTGGAACTTGAAAATCTGATGATGTAACAGAAAATCTGAATTTAAAAATTACCTATTATAACTTAAATTTGAAGAGCCACAAGTGGCTACAGGCCACCAGTTTGGCCACAGAGCCCTCACCTCGTCCTGTGCGTAGCTCTCTGGGCTATTTGCGCAAGAAAGTTGAGTTACAGGGCAGACAAGAGGCTAAAAAGTGGAAGGAAGGTGGTAACATCACCCCATACTCCTACTACTCAGGAAAAGAGAAAACAATGAAATCAACCAATCTAACGAAAGCAGCTCATTGTTCTTCCCGCTACCATCTCAGGAAGGGCAGAGTGTGTTCTTTGCAGTGACGCATGAATTGATTAGGTTTTCAGTCTAAAAATTGTTCCTCTTCTACATTTTGTTTTTCACCTGCCTAGAAGTTAAGGGAGAGTAAACATTTCACTTGAGCTCCTTAGTGTTATGCAGACCTAACGGATGGTCCGTGGAACCCACGCTTTCTCATTCCCGTCTGCAGTGGCCTTAACTAAAGGGCAGAATGAGGTTTGCCAAAGTAGGTTTCTCTTACTCCGCTAAAGACTGAGCAGTCTGAAGAGATGGATGTTACTCCTATGCAGAGCTGCACCACGGAAGGAGATGACGTGAACACACAGTTCATCCCCAGAAAGGAGCACATATTTGAAACAATACATGGGATTTTTCACCCTAGATCACCCTAATTCTAGAACTAACTTCACTCTTTGCCTTTTTCAAATTTTACAAAAATTGATACTGTCTTACTTACTAGAAGTTAGGCTCTCTGATAAAGTAACTAATCTCCTTCACATTTTTATTCCTTCTGGTCCATAATCATTTCCCTTCATTCTTTTCCTATCAGCCAAGAAATGAAAGAAACAGGAGAATTGAGATGTCCTAAGTGAGATTCCTCTACTAAAAAAGCAGTGTGCCGGTGGTGACCCAACAGTGACAAGGCAACTCCCCTGCTGACAGTTATGGATGTACACGAACGACTACAAAAGTCTGGGAAGGGATCCAGTCCAGGGTCTATGTTTCAACCACTGTATCGCTGTTTTAAATACTGTGGCATGTCAAGAGTGACCCTATTGGTAATTTTGGTGATTTTTAACAGTCTTACTCTGCAGTTTTGTTACTTGCATTTAGGTTAAAAAAAATCTTTCTGAAATGATATTGTATTTTTCACTGGTCTGCTTCCTGTTGCCTTCAGCTGGTCAAAATCTGTATTCAGTTCCTACGAACCATATGCCAAGACTACTCCCCCACTTCTAACACATGCAATTTTTCCCTTTTTCTCTTCCACTTCCCTATAAATAATCATTTCCACTTGTAATCCAATTTTGGTCCAAAATAGGTACAAAATGGACTTGATGATTTTACATCTTTACAATTATTTCTCGCATTTTTACTAATATTTTCATCAATCATTTCCTATCTTTACCTTTTCCTCATACGTATGGAAGAATCACCAAATTTTAATACTTACATTTATTTAGCGCCTGAGTGGTTAAATCACTTCTAAACCTAGATTCAGATAAACTCCTGAAAATTGAAGACCACCTTTTGTTTGTGTACCAGAGTCCAGAGAAGTGAAACCACATCAACTGTTTGAATGAAGAGAATTGATATAGGAAAACGTTACCTAAGAATAAAGGATAAAAACACTATTCTAAGGGATTCGTCAGAGTATAGTAGTGTAGGAAACAGTCACAATCAGGAGCGCTTAGGCAAAGAAAATAATAAGGACTTAGACTCCTAAAGGAGGCGCCACTAGGAGCTGAAACTGGGACCTCTCAGGAGGGAACGATCTGACGTCCCTGAATAGGAGACAAGACAGACTCAACTGAGCAAGTGCTGGAAAATTGCTAATTAGCTTCAGCTGTTGCCAGGTAGCTGCGACTTAGCAGTGATGCTCATGAGAACTACAAACAGACAGAACAGGACGACAGTTGGCGGAGCAGAAATGCAGCTCTAAAATCACAAAGAGAAGAGGAAGGGTCATTCTCAAGGTGGAAGCCAATGATCTCATAATCACCACAGGTATATACATTCTATAGGGAGAGCACCCAAGTTTTTATTAACTTGTGAAACAGTGTGTGACGTGAGATAATTGAGATTCTATGAGTAGTGGTACACACAAAAAGGAACTCCATGATGACCATGCCAGTGACTTTTCCATTATTTTCCACCGTTTCTTCTATTCCTTGTTTGGTTACATTCTCACCAACAAGAAAGCTTCTTAACGTGAATTTCAAAACATCGCAATCCTCCAGACACACAAAGTATTACTTATAAGAGTCGAATGCCTTAGTCATATTCTCGTTGCTGGGAGTTAATAACCTACTCCAACAAAAGAAAGGAGATCACAATCTCAAAAGTTTTACTTAATATTGAGCAGGTTCAAGAACAGATAACAGCATAGTGAAAGAATCTGTTGTGGAAGACCGCTGCTCAGTCAGGATGGTCAGCAAGCATGGGGAGGAGCCCGTGGGAGATACACCCAGGTCATGCCCTCGGTGACCTGCCCCCTCCAGCCGGACTTCCCCTCATAACAGCAGGTTAGCTGTATCACCCCCCTCCCCAATTCAATGACTCTCCAAAAGCCCAACAGATGAGAGCGAGAGGCCTTTCAAAGGCATCACTGATCCAAGCCATGACATCAAAATAAACCAAAGCAAAGCAAAAACAAAACGAAACTTGTTCACAACCCAATTTGACTTTTATGCCAAGATCTATGCATTTCTAAATACCAAATAACTATTTTAATTGCAGCAAAGTCTATAACTTGTCCTTTGCATTCAAATATTATTCTTGAATTAAGACATATAAAAATACATGGAACCTATAACATGATTTAACACAGTTTGACATATTAGAATGAACCATAAATTAACAAATAAAAATATTATGGCATTTTCTACCCCATACTGCCTGTACCTATTCTTTTGTAATTTCTTTTGTTATCCCTGTATATATAGCCACTTGGGAATGTTGGAAATTCAGGGGTAGCATAAGGAAGTAAAAAAAAAATCAGGAAACGTGTCCAAGTTAAGAGTGTTCAATTGTTGGCATAATGAGGCTTCGTATTTAACGTCCAAGATGGTATTGGAATCTTGAACATGATGTTCACAAGGGTCCAATAGATTATACGTGGCAAATTCATATTTGACATTCTAATGGAACCATATATAGTACTGAGGAGTGTTAAGTAGACCTTTCTGGAAATAGCGATTCTCAGTACAGTGTTTATGCCATTGTGTTTTGGAAGGATCCCATCGTAGGCAGATGCTGAGTTCTGGGAAGAGGGTTGCCATTAAGGAGGGAGCTGGCAGAAGTCAGAAAGTCTGTGGACTCCAGCAAATGGAGGCTTCATCACAGCAGGTCTCCAATCCCCACGTAGGAGCTGCAGAAGGAGAAGAAGAAAACTAAAACAGAAACGCTGTCACATTGACCAGAATAACTCCAGGAAATCACAGCAAAATTTTATAATCTGACTCGTGCTTGGTCACCCGAAGCCCTGGATTTGGATTTTGACATGAGAAACACATCACTAGACTTATTCCGCAAAAAGACTTAGCTTTGGGTGACATTAAACAGAACTGGAGAAAGAAGAAACCAATGGTCATAATTCAGAGCCGTGGGAAAATAACGCGGGCAGATAGCGCTGTATGTAAAAATGCAGCATCCCATAAAACACGTGAGGAAATAAAACCCAATAGCGGTTAGAATTAGACTGTTTCCTAGTTGTGTTACATTCGGGGAACTCTGAAATATTCCCCTACCTCACAGGTACGCTAATTCCGTTTGGACATCTTTTTCATCTATCACGTCTGAACCCAAAATAGTCTCAGTGTTGTGGATGCATATATCTGTTTGCCATGGCAATCTCATTTACAAGATTGCAGAAAGCCCCGAAGCCAGGCATATGTTTCCTTCATTTTGGAAAGCTCATTGCTTGGCACTGAGCCTGGTACACAGCAGGCATCCATACAGTTGGGTGAATTTGTTGAATTTGAATCTGTTTTCAAAACAGATTCAATTGAATCCAACAAGTGAGAATGTCCACTTGATCCCAGTGATTGTTTTGTCGTTCCAAGTAGTAGATCCAACATACCAAATGCTGTATTTCTAGGTTTGAAATGATCAAAAGTTCTTCTCTTTTACCAAGACTTGAAGTTCCAAATCTATTTCTTTATCTATGTGGTTTGTGTGCATATCCACATGGCTATAAAATATATATTTGTGCACATATGCATTTTAAGTATATACACATATATTTATGCATATTTTAAAAATACATTTCAAAAAATTATTTTCATACAATTTCTATTTACTCTAGCAACTGATTTAACCCAGAATCTTTGTGTTCAATTTAAAATTTAAGAAGTCAGAAAAGTTACAAAAAGAGCTAGCAACTTTCATTAGGCTTTAATCAGATACCATAAGGGCAACAATTCATCTGCATTGTTTTATTGTATTTCAATCCAAAATATGACACTTCTTACTAAACTTTGTATCAGTTTGTAAAAGCTGTTGATAGCAGTATTACTGAGGTTTTAATACATTGATTACCAATTGATTTTTATATTAATAAAAAAGTACTCTAAAAGGAAAATACCAAACTGAGAAGAAAAGATATATAAATAATAGTAATAGATTTGGAATTCATTTTATTTTAATTTTAATAAGGAAAAATTGAATATTTACCCTGAATATTGATGGTTCTTTTTGAAAATGCCATCCCCAACAATATACTTCATGAGCCACTGCTTGGAAAACAGATATCCATCTAGGGAATATTGATTGACTAGGTCTCAAATACTTTGTTATGGTCTAAGGATAAAGTATTAAGTAATACTGGTAGGGTCCCTGCACTCGCTGGATTTCTGTTTTACTGGGGTCAGTTTACAGTTAGTGAATTTGTTTTACATGAATTAAGCATTACATGAATTAAGTTCTTAAAATCACAACACTATGAAGGAAATAAACAGTGTCACAAAACTGCACAAGATGCTGGGGAATTTCGCTCAAGTGGTAGAGCACTTGCCTAGTAAGCGCAAGGTGCTGAGTTCGATCCCCAGCACCAAAAAAAAAACAAAACAAAAACTGCACAAGAACTGTTAAAGCTTTCAACCCAGAGGGCAGCAAAAGATTTAAGTAAGAAGGAATTTGGGAGTATTGGAAAGTCTCCATGTGGCAGAAGCTTAGTGACATGCTGTGAGGTAAGGGTGGGGTGATATCAAACAAAGTCTGGTTAAAGTCTGGGAGCTTTAGATTTCATTCAAACACCAAGTCAGTGGAAAAATTAAGCAGCTACATGAGATGGCTCTTGGACATTTCAAAACTGGACTCTTTCATACTTTATGCAGAATGGTTTATAGGACAATGAGGTGGATCTAAAGAGGAAAGCACACACACACACTGTTTTAGAAAATCTGGCAAAAGATAATTTGGCCTTCGATTATCATCTGATGATAAGGAGAATTAATTTGTGCAAATGAGATATATTTCAGGGGTAAAACTATGAAATGGTTAATTCAGTGTGAAGTTAAATAAAAAGGAAAGAACGATTCTTGAATTTTAAATTGAGTAGCTGGGTAGGATGACAAATACTGTGAGATAAGTAGGTTTAGGTGTGGGTAAAATAAGTGAAGATATGAGTAAGATGTTGAACATGGAAGTTAGAAGTGTCAAAGTCTCAGCTTTGAAGAAAATTGACAATTTCTTTGACAGATCAAAAAATGGGCAAGGGGATAGACAGAAAGAGGATACAATCCTAAACCTTGTGTTCAATATGGAGAAGCCAAATGAGGCTACAGCACAGGAATTTGACAGAGAGATTATTAAACTAGTCCTTAAAACAAGGAGGATCAACAATAGTAAGTAAATCCGAGGAGCGGAGTGTTTGAAGAATAAAGAAGGCTGACATCAAGGCAGGAGATCACCACAAAGTGGCGCTATTAGCATCGGATCCATGGAGATAGAATGACCTTCCCAAGAACATTTCCGGTAGGGCAATGGGAAAGGACTGGGCTTTGTGGGATGAAGAATGGAAAGATAGGTGTAAGTAGGGAGACTGAACATAAAGAAATTTCTTTCTTTGCAGAGTTTTTGGTGTATACTACTTACGACTGCACAAGATCTGGATGGGGAGTGCAGGGTGAAGAAAGGGACATCGACTTGCTGGCCAGCGAAATCCCCTGTGACAACACTGCTTGTGATCACATGTTAACCTCCAGATTATGATTTCCAATATTTGTTCATACTGTTTTCTACAGAAGCCTGAATTTTGTGTTAGCCACTCCTCTGCCCAAAGGCCTCCTTTAAAGAGCTGATTTCAGTCCTGACTCTGCTTCTTAAAATACTCTCCCCTCTCCTACTGCCCGCCTTGTTCTGAAGCTCAGCACTCATCTTGCCTGCACCAGGAATGCTTCCCAGCCATTCCTGTCAGTAGGGAATATTTCCTATGCCTTGAACTGTGTGCTGCTTAGCTGGACTAAAGAATAAAAACTACAAAGAACTTTGCTCGCAATTTGAGGGAATTTCCAAATTCTATGCTGCCAAAAACCATGCTGCTGAAAGAGAGAGGTGAGGGGGATTAGGGTGTCTCTTCACATCTGATAAAAAGGAGCAAAACCCCACATTATCATTCATTTCACTGCCCTGAAGCAACTGTGTAGGAGAAGACCACTTAATTTCAAGAATTAAACAGGACCTCTCCACCCCTGTGTTACTTTAGACAACCTCGCTCTGGATGAAGGGAGAGAGAAAGACAGAAGGGGTATGAAGAAGACAGAAGGAAACACCTTTATGTTAGAAATTCTGATTCACGTCATCTTCAGAGCAAGGTAGAATAGAATGAGAGTCTTTTCCCAGGTATGTTTATGACATGATGATTTAAAAAGACGAGAAGGTATTTTCAGGAAAAAATGTAAGTGAAATAGCATTTGTATGATTTGCACCCCAGCAGTAGATGAATTCTGACAGTACTTTCAGCCAAATCCGTTTACCCACCTGTCAGCACATCTTCCTACCTTACTAAATAGTCATGCCAAGATAAGTCCACTAAGAAAAAGGAAGAAACCCCGTCCTATTCTGTTCCAAGTCATATCCACAGTTCTTATGTTATTCACCCCACAGAGGGAGGCATCAGGGCAAAGTTTTTGAAAGACACATTAAGGCTGGTGTGCAACACCCACGTTTATCTTTCAGAAGTATTTCTATTGATGAATAATAATTTTAAGTTTATGAGTTTTAACATATTAAACAATATGTACTTAACAGAAAAATAGAATAGCAATAAAATAAAATATTAAATGGTGAATAGGTAATGAGTGTTTAGAATGAACATCAACATTTTTAACACCAACCATTTACTTGCTTTCGAGATCTAAAAAGTAACAGCGGAAGTAAATTCCTACATGAACTACAATGAAAATACAAACAAAACTCTACCGTAGAAATAATCTTTGCTTCAGTTATCACACCTAAGCCCATCTGCACACATGACAACAGAACGTTCCATACACAGCTCTCACTCACATTGACATACGTGTGCTTGCTTTCCTTTCCTGTGTTCTCAACCATTCTTGTCACCTTGCTTGTCTTCCTCTTTTGTCAGGAGCTCCCTAACATATTATACAATGTGCACTTAGCAGGAAAAAGAAACATCAATAAAATAAAATATTAAATATCAACTATACACGTGTCTCACTTACACTGATAGCATGTGTACTTGTTTTCGGATCTTCCTTGGCAGGACGTTTTGACGTCTGCCTGGTCTTCCTGTTTCCTTTGGCGGTTCTTGTGTTGTTTACCAGTTTGCTCCAGAGTTCTTTGGACAGATACATACTATTCTTCCTCTGTTGTAACCGATCCTTTATCAATTCCAGTCCCAATCCTCTAAGAAAATTTCTCTGTGATATTTAGCACTTGTTATTTTCTTTGTAAACTATGAAATTACTTATGCCTGATGTGTTTAGGATGGAGTAAAACACAGCCATTGGCCAACGTTTTGTGTTTTGTGTGATATCATTGTTGCTGTTTAACTCAACAACATCTACTCCACCTTTCATTTTGCCATCGAATGTGACCATTTGTGGCTTTATTTGTGTTGAGGATTCACTATCAATCTTTGTTTATCTGTTTGTTTGTTTTTGAGACAGGGTCTCACTATATAGTCCAGGCTGACCTTGAAGTCACTATGTACTCCTGGCTAGCCTTGAACTCACAGGATCCTCCTGCTTCAGCCTCCCAAATGCTGGGATTACAGGCATGCACCACCACACCTGGCTTCATTATCAATCTTATCATCATGGTGTAATGTTTACGGTATCTACTATTTTGTTTTTCTTCACCACATAAGAGACCAATGTTATGTCTTTCTGAAATCCAAAGATTACACTACACTATACATTTCTCTATTGCAAGCATCCAACATTTTTTCAGCAATTGCAGCTTTGTTCTTGCAAATAGTTCCTTTGCTGGTCAACTGGTATTCTTTCAGCAAATGTAACATCAGTGAGTAACTAGTGAACCAATTGTTTGAATGTGACATTTCGGTTACTTGTTGAAATATGTGCAACAAGTCTGTTCACAAAGTCATACAGTTTATTACTGCATGATTAAAGACCTGATGGCTGAGTTCTAGGATACATTTCCAAATTCAAGCTGTAAAATGTCTTTGCATCTACCAGGATATATATTTTGTTTGTTTGTTTGTTTGTTTGTGCCGGGGATTGAACTCAGGGCCTTGCACTTGCTAGGCAGGCGCTCTAACCACTGGGCAAAATCCCCAGCCTAGGGATATATATTTTTATATCATATTTGGAAGGCATGTATTGTTGAAAGCTTCAACAACCACGAAATGATGCAAGTTGTTCATCAGTCGTCATGTATTTGGGCCATGTGTAAACCTGCTTGACAGTTTGAAACAAAGCTTTCAGAAAATGAACAAATAGCAGCCAAATTGTCAGATTTTTTTCTTTCTTGGTGGGTCTTTTTGTCATCAAAGTATGGGCAATTTGAAGGAAACTAAATCTCTTGAATGTCAGTATTACTCTAAAAATCTCAGCGCCACATCTGCCATTCTCCACAAATCATTTCGATTCTGACGATTAGAATGATAAAGTCCTGCTGTGAAGGCTTTTAGTTCAGATAGTGGGATGTCATGAGAAATATATTTTTGAGTATTACTGTTGATGTGTATAGAAAGTTTTACTTGTATTTCATTATTAGCGTGTTTCAAAACATCTCGTAGCATATAGTCTGTTACAATTTCTCACAGTGAATCGCAGTGCTGGTATCCATCCAATAGGTTTCACCCCTGGCAAGAACCTAATAACACGTTCTGACTTAGTTCTAACATTGGATCATTCAAGTACACATGACCATCTTGTAGCATTTTGACTAGTCAAATATTGACTTACATTATCGTTTTCTTCCTTGTCAGAATCAAGGTCTTCATTCTGTACCTCTTTGTCATAGCTTGGGCTACTGTTATGCTAAAGTGAAATTTTCATTAGGAAAAAAGGACATGGGTGTCTGCTGCCCAGTATGAGGAACCAATTAATATGATCTAACTTCTGATGTGTTTGTCTTTTCCTAAAGAAATATAAACTTATGAGTTAAGACTCTTATGTTATTGTTTATGTAATTATTTTCCCCTTTTATTTTCATTTTCAAGAGTTCCATGTCAAGCATTGGCATGGCCTATCAACAGATTTGAAAGTTATAAATTTGATCATCTAGAAAGACACATTTATTCCTCAGGGATGATTTTCACAGTAGGGCTGGGTGATGTTATGCTAGACTTAGTCAAGAAACAAACATCTAGATTGCAGTTAATTCCCTAAAACTCCTTGGGAGCAAGGTATTTAGCTTTCTCTATTTTTAAGGACTAGTAGCTCAACCATTCAGTAGCAATGTGTGGTTTGATGATGGGCTTGTATGCTCCCTAAAGTAGGTTGAATATTCTGAGAACAAAATATATAAAAGCTTGAGCTGTTATAATTTCTTACTCTACTGTGTTCATCTCTTTCTGGGTAGATAAATTACTGTATTTGAATTAAAACCAGATAATTAAGAGATCTGGTTACAGTTAGTCTATTGATCAACTGAACACATTTTAAAATGAGATTTAGGAAAACATTTCCCAAATTATATTTTCTAGGGATTTTCAGCAGTCCATGAAAACCAAGACTACAGACATTCAAGGTACATTAATATCACATATAGTCTATGAAGAAATCTTACTTAGAAACATTAAATTATAAAAATGTCTTCCACTGATGTTTGTTTATTCTAATCTTTGTGCATTCACCTGTGCTGATCTATTTATCAGGTCCCTCTTCTCCCCCTCTCTCTTTCTCAGGATCAGTTAGTCTGCATCAGTGGCTTAACATAATTCCGCAATCAGTGGAGAAAGTAGCAGTAACCACATCTCTTAATATCTGATCTTAAGTCAAGCAGAGGAGATGACCATCTAAGGAAGCAGTATTTCTTTATAGTATTTCATGGCAGCATTACTGGAGAGATCAACAAGTTTTATCTTGCTGCTCAATTATCTGACTATAAGATCTAGAGTCTACCATGATAGTGGAAAAGAAAAGAAAATTTTGGAGGGACTTTTAATTGCCTTAGCTTGGAAGAGATACGCAAATCTCACTTGCTTTGGAAGTCATGTGGTTCTGTCTAAATGCAAGGAGATAAAAAAAGTAACTTTTTATATAGACAAGATGGAAGGGAGAACCGGATATTGGTGAGAACCAGAACTACCTACTGCAGGCTTCAAATCTTGTCCATTTCCATGATTAATTCACCCATATGCACAACTAATTAACATATTCTAGAAGAGCTCTTGTCACCCTGTAATGAGTTTTGAACTAAAGTTCTAGAAATGATTGCATGTATTCTCCTCTAATCAAGAATGAAATGATCAGTGCACATACTGCACATAAGCATAAGTTTCTCCATTCACTTGTTACATGTTGTCCTCTTTGGGTAGCCTGTACCTTCAGATCAAAGTTAATCTTCCACTTTCTTTTGCATCAGGTGAACTTGCAGCTCAGAACCTAAAGTTATATAGCCTGACTTTGAATTCTGGCACCAATATTTACTACACATGTGGACATAGAGAAGCTATCTGAGTACTACGACTCTGTTATAAAGAAGGATAAATTTGTGTCATTTGTAGGAAAATGGATGTAGCTTGAGACCATAATGTTAAGTGAAATAAATCAAGCACACGCTTAAATATTTCATGATTTGTCTTATATGAGAAACCCAAAAATATAAATAAAAGAGAAAAATAAAAGATAGATAATAGTCAACAGGAAGATAGATCATTTGCAAATTGGAAAGGGACTGAGAATTAGAGGGAGGAAAGATGAGGGGAGGGTAAGAGGACAAAAGAAAAGAATTAACATGTGTTATGTAGATGCATCAGTCAGTATTCACTAGAGACACAGATTTAGTATAAGCTATGTAAGGATTTACAATGTAGGTTTCCAATGGCTGCCCTTAGAGTCAGGCTACATAGTGAGACACTATTTCAAAATAAAAGGGGCAGGGAGTTGGGGGTGCAGTTCAGTGCAAAGGCCCTGGGCTCAATACTAAAGACAAAAAAGTCCTTAAGGAGACTAGTTATCTTCTCCTTCCTTTGCTGCGTGATAGATTATAAATATTTCTAACGAAAATGATACAACTTAGGCAATTTCATTTTAAATCCTTAATGAAAAGTATCACAAGGTTTTCAACATTTTGTGTAAATGGTTTGCTGTTTCTTTAGGATTTCCATTTTCCTGGTCTCCTTAAAACACTGCACTTCCACCTCTACACCCCTACAAATACACTCAGTTTACAATCTTATTTCTCCTCAGTGTCTCCAATTACAACAGTATAGACTCTCAAGATTGATCGATCAACCCTCTCTGCTTACCATTCTTTCCCAAGGATTTCACTCTCTGCTACCTCATCTCTCATCTACATCATTAATTTCCTTCTTTTCTGAATTCTTCATATTGGAACACAAATGTGCTCCACTGCATCCTATTCTAAAATACCTTTCATTGATTCTCCATCTTCCCACCAGCATCTTTAGCATTTCAAAATTGGTTTGAAGGAAAGAGCTATTACCAAATCTCTAGTCTCTCCTTTCTCATCCACACTTAGATGTCAATCTACGACACAAACTCACACAATAAAATCAAAGAAAATGCTAGTTCTCTAGGCATCTCCATGATCTACAAGTTCTACATCCACCAGAAACATTTTTGTTCCCGTTTTCCCTTTATTTCTCAGTGGTCTTTGACTCCTGCTCATCTTTGCTTGAAATGTCATTATCTCTTGACTTTCAGGATGCCATATTTTCTAGTTTCCCTCTGTTATTCTCTTCCTTGATCAATATTCTTTACTTATTGTCAATCTTGATTCAACATCTATATTTTAGAACTTCAGCACTTGGTTTAGACATTTTTACCATGTCTTTCACACACTATCCTCTGTGACCCATTTCATTCATGTGGCATCACCCAACTTTACATGATTATAGTTCTTCAATAGCCCCAACCCTGTCACTTCAGTGAAGTTCAGATTCATACACCAAACAAAACTTTATCACATCTATCAGACTATCTTATAGATACTTCATCCTTATGTCCAAAACAGAATCTTTAATTTCCCAACCAAATCCTATAATAATTTTACTACTCTGAATAGTAGTCTGATATTTCCCATCTTGGTTATGGTTTTAGTTGCTTTCTCCTCCCTGAGATGCTCTATCTGAACCAACGACTTAAGGGAGGAGAAGTTTATTTGGGCCCGCGGTTTCAGGCCAGGGTGGGCTGGCTCCATCACGAAAGCCGGGAACCATAGCAAAGGCAGCAAACAGACAGGAACACAGAACTGTCCAGCTCACTCCCACAGTGGCCGTCCCTTCCGGCCAGCCCCCACCTCCTCCGAGCAAGTGAGCTGCGTCACCCCCAAGAGTCAGTCACCTTCCACAAGCCCTGCCTCAGACCGCAGGGGCCTCTGGGAAACATTCCCGACCAAAACTGCAATGGTAATGAAATCTGCCTTTCCAAAGACCAACTCAAAGCAGATGACTCAGAGTCATCTTGCTCCCTGCTCCCTTCCTCCATCATCTCATCTATGCACAAGACCTGTTAATTCTCCCTGGACAGGATAGCTTGCTCTCACTCTGTCCTAGCCCCACTGTCGCCATCCCAGCTCAGCACTCTGCTTCTCCCCAGCCCTGCTGCAGCCTCCTTGACACAGCGCACTCTTCTCTCAAGCCCCTTCTAATCCATTTTCCTCCCAGCATTGGTCAGCACATCAGATCTTGCCACTCTAGTATTTATGAATGAAAAGTGCTCACGTTCTATGAGGCCCTGCTCATACTAAGCACAGTTTATACCTCAGTCGATCTGCGAACGTTACCTGCCTGACTAGCATCATTCCTGATGGACAGTACTAGCCTTTCATCAGTACCATACAAATAATCAATCCCTTCTGAATTCTGGATCCCTGCTTAAATCCTCTAATCCTCACCCTTCTCCCTCAAGTCTCAGTTTAGATGTCACCTCCTCGGAGGAGCCGAGTTCCACGACCTGACTAGGGTAGTCAGTTTAGCACAGATTCGTTCCTATTTTCAGCATATCCGTGAGATGTGTGTCTGAAGACTTACTATCCCGAAGATATTTCGGGACAGCCACTCCCTGAAAATGCCTATCGAGGCATCTTTTCAATAGAATCATTTAAAACTCCATGGCCAACGTGCACACTTGCAGAATATGGGTAAGGAAATTCTAGTTTAATTTATGTAACAACAGTCTGGACCGTGGTCTAGGTGACTGGTTTTTAACTAACAGTGTAGAATTTCCAGACTTCTTGGAATATATCTCAGAAAGTACCAGTATTTAAATCATTAGTTCTTTGGTATGTCAGTAAAAAGAGTGCAAGAAAAATGAGTAACCAATAGGCCTCTTCCAGGTCAAGGCAGATAAAATCTTCCTCAAAATTTAGATTTTCAGGGGCTGGAGATTTAGCTCAGTGGTACAGCACTTGCCTAGCAAGCGCAAGGCCCTGAACTCGATCCCCAGCATCTCCCCCAAAAATTTGGATCTTGAAACAAGGAATGCAACTTTCTTTTACATACGCTAGTTCAAAAGCTGTTGTTTGGGAAGTAAATCAAACCCACCTCCTTACACAGATTTCAAGTCCAGGGAGGCCTGTGTAAGCTGAGAGAATATCTTTGTCAGTCTAAAGCATAATTTCAACATACTGGATTTTTAAAAAGAGACAGAGAGCCCCAGAGTCAGGTATTTATTTGAATGAAGGTTTCTTCCATCTTTTAATTTCTGATAGTTAATCTTTGAAGATAAGGATAGATTGTGTGAAGAATGAATGTTCCAGAAGGAAAGTGGTGCTCATGAATTATGCATTGGATTCCACATTGAAGAAACAGAGTAGGACTGAATGATTCAGTGATTTTGACAAGCATGCTAGCCAACAACAACTCATGGCATAAAATGGAATAAAGATGGGCGAAGAGACCAAGGAGGTAATAGAAACACCAGACACACTTTCATTTCAGTGTTCTTGGCAAGGGAAACAGAATTAATTTGGTTATAATATTTTAGAGAAATTGTTCAGGAAACAAACCCGAGAAATTATGAAACTTGACAGAATTTTATTATTCATTACATGATAAGGCAGTTTCCTGAATTGCACAGAAATGTTAAGAGTTTGTTTAGCTAGGAAAAACAAGATAATTATTAAAATGATAGCTAAGGTGTCACATAGGTTAAATACAATTGGGCCACCACCAGTTTCCACTCGCTCTCCTCTGACCATCCTGCAGTTAGATTCACTAGCAGTTCGAATTTTTGTAACCTCAAAAATGTGACATGACTTGTTTTCTAAAATGGTAGTATTGCATATAAAATTTTATTAACATTAGATATTTCAGATAAGTATAGAGTGGAAAAGTGGACTTGCACGGTCAAGAAAAGAACTGAACAAATGAGGTGACAGTTGAATAAAACTGAATCTAGCAGGAGATGTTTAAAATTTAAATATGAAATAGGACAACACAGATAAGCTACAAATCAGGACGAATGAA
>PVJO010022532.1:0-27876 GCA_004026905.1 Hystrix cristata | reverse complement strand
TTTAAATGAGTGTCTTACCTTTTCAATGAAAAGAATGTGTTTTTGCTCACACTTAGGGTCTTCTATAGCTTTTATTTTATTTTATTTTGGTATAAATATTGAGTAGAAGCCTTGAAACAGAAATGCCATTAAAATAGGACTTACTTAACAGACATTCATTAAAATAGTTTGTGTAACAAATTTTTTGTCTAAGAGTGATTGTGTTTCTATCAAATATCAAACTACAAAGCTGATACATATTTCTTAGGTGATATATGTATCAATTGTTTCAAAAGTCATTTACCTGAAATTTTTCCCCCAAATTTGCACTGTTAAAATTCACTGTCAGTTATATAAAATCAAAATTAATTTATTAATGGCTCAAAGATTCATTAAATTATAAAAATATTTCAATTTCAGTGAATGAGAATAAGTCACATATATAACTCAGTTATTGAATATACAAATTAGTCACACAATTAAAAAATAAGATAATGCTCTTGGTAATCGTTCCATTGCTTGATTTAGGGCAGTCACTTATGGGTATTTGAAGCTACCTTGGAATTTTTTTTTTTTTTGTGAAAAATCAAGTTTTCCGTCTTTCTAAGATTTTTATTAATCTTATAAAGTGGAGAATATGGGTTGGATACTCTTTAATAATCAAAGAAACTACCTATGTGTTGAAAAACATATTTTTCTTATATTAGGTTCTTGAACTATTCCACAATGAATGGAAAACAAAAACTAAAAACACAAATAATATATCCCTAACTATATTTCAGCACTATTGACAGGGCCATTCAAAAAAAAAAAAAAAAAGATTCTGGAATCCCATTATGTTCCTCCCCTTCAATGCTGTGTAAATTTTGGCAGGTCACTTAAAAACTGTAAATTCGTGGTAATAGTCATGTTTCATGGCAGTTACAGTGATTGGCGGGCATCTCGCAATGCCTCATTACCTGTCACACTGTGTGGAGAGAGAAGCCAAAGTGATTGTTGGTTTCTTACTTAGCTTTATGTTTCCCATAGATATTCAGACATATTTGTGGAAATAAAACTTGTCAGGTTCTTTGTTCTATAAAAATATTAAGGAAGAGAAAATATTTAGGGTGATATATCTTAGACATTTTGCTGAAACTTATGCTGATCTATTTAGCATATATTATATGTATTTCAGGATATGAGATAGTTTTTGCAGCTTTTCTCCTTCAGGACAAAGAAATGCTAGCAGAGACAAAGCATATCACTGCTAAAAATAAATTGTAGTATTCAGTATCCGGGTTACCGCTTTCCATTTCTTCTGCTGTGGAAAACCCTGAATGGTGCACCAGCAGGAGCTTGCGTCTCAGAACGAGGCTCATGGGAATCAGAGTTACCATCTAAAATGTTAAGTAAAACATATCCTGGAAAAGATTAGCCTTTGTTATCCAAGCCGCGTATTTGACAGTTATTGGACATTGGAAAATTATCTCAATTTTAGTGATAAATTCCATGAAGATTCCATGCTAGGCTACATAGGGAAGTCAAAAAACATTAAAAAAAGAAAAGTAGTAACAGTCATTCTATTTTCAATTGAAGGTACACTTTTCTCTGGGGACAAAATGGTAACTCTTTCTTTTAAAACTTATTAAATAAATTTCACACATAGTTCTTTAAGTATCTACAGGTCCTACTTGTTCTGAGTAGTTAAACATGCTCTTTGAAAATAAAGAAAATAATTATTATAATAAAAGTACTCTATTCCTCATGATCTTGTACACCGAGAGTAAAAGACATACGTATCCATCTTATCAATAACAAATTTAAAAAGGGAACAAACAGAAACAAAATACATTGGTAGTTGTTAGAAGTTTAATATAAGACTCATGTAACTATGCATCTCATAAATTTACTTTCAAAAGAAATAATTCTACAGATCCCTGCACTGTTATTTAAAGAGAAAAAAGTATATCACATTAGCCACAGCAGTTAAGGGATAAATCTCTGGAGTCAAGACTTCTAGTTTTAGCTCTTGTATACAAAGATTTTGAAGTTTTTCACTATGACTTTTACAATGGGAAAAAAAAAAAAAAAAAAAAAAAAACTAGGTCAACTGGAAAGTGCAGTTTTCTTTTGCATCCATCATGTCCTTAGGCTCTAGGGCCAACCGATACCTCTGAAATCTACACGAACAGTAAATCAAGATCTACTTACCAGGTACAAAAGCTGCCAGGGGCATAAACTGGGAGAAACACTTAATCACAATTTTGATGTATCAGTGGAGGCTCAGCCTGGGTAATTCCTCAGTATGGAAAAGAAATTTCTCATTCTCCCCTTGCTTTCAAGAGATCTGCTCTCAGATTCTCACAGTGAGGATTCAAGATCCTCAAGGCAGTGGGAGGGGAAGGTAATCATTGTGAAACCGACCTAGCCCCCTAGACCTACTTTCTAGGAAAAATATTTCACAAAAATAAAATTCTGTAACCTTTTTCCATGCGGGGTAGGGACTTCCTTCCAATTTCAGGCCTCTTCAGAATTCTAAGGAAGTATTTTGAGAACTTTACTGACAAAGAAAGTAGAGCTCAAAAGAGAGAAAACTATCGCTGGAGAAGCACTTGCGACTGTTGGAAGCTATGAGACAGACCTTTAAGAACGATGTTTCCGGGCTGGGGATTTAGCTCAGTGGTTAGAGTGCCTGCCTCGCAAATACAAGGTCCTGAGTTCGATTCCCAGCACCAAAAAAACAAAACAAAGCAAAACAAAAAACCCCAATGTTTTCCAGGCATCATGACACAGGCTTGCAGTGTCAGCTCCTAGGGAGGCTGAGGCAATAGGATCATAGGATGAGGCCCAGGCTGGGCAGTGTAACAACTCAGCAAGAACTGAAAAAGAAAAAGGACTGGGAATGTGGCTCAGTGAGATGGCTCTGGGTTTGATTTCCAGTCCCCACTCCCCAAAACGAAGACTGACAATCAGCAGATTAGAAAACACATGACTTTACTTGACATTGTACCAAGGGAATTCCAGTGTGATGAGAACAGATTATATTTGGAAAAGCAACAAGACAGGTGTTCTCAAGAACAATACATACAGAAGCTGCAAAGCTGGTTGGGGATTTAGCTCAAGTGGCAGAGCACTTGCCTGGCAAGCGCAAGGCCCTGAGTTCGATCCCTAGCACCAAAAAAAAAAAAAAAAAAAAAAAAAAAAAGGAGCTGCAAAGCTAAGTGGAGAGGTGAAAACCACAACTCCAGGACATCCACAGCCTCTGCCATCTAAAGCCATAGACATTTCAGAACAAGAATAACATAAATCTTCTCATTGAAGTCCTGTTCGCCTCAGTCTTCATATATAACAGAACTAGCTATCAAAAATAAAAAGCCTCCCAAACTACAAGATAGAACAGCATAAAAAAAAAAATCATGAACCTTAAAAAAACTCAGATATGACACAGACGTTGGTGTTATCAGTCTGAGAATTAAAAATCTCTGTGAATGATATGTGAATGGTTGCCACACAAAAAGTGGACCACAAAAAAAAAGGGGACCACATCCCAAAATACGTGATTAATAAGTGCAGATATAAGCAAAATTTTAAAAAGAATAAACAGGAAACTCCAGAAATTCTAAAAATGACAAAAGACAGAAACATTGAGAAACCAAGAATTCCTTCAAGTTTTGTAAGTAACAAAACCAAGGGGAAAAACACAGAGTTTAATAGGAACTTTCCCACTGCATGAAATAGTATGAAACTCAAAAGAACATTTAAAAGCTGTTGGATTAGATTAAAAGATGTAACTGTATGCACCATATGAATACTAGAACAAGAGAGAATTGTGAAAAAGTAACATTTGAAAAGATAATGAAAAGAATATGCAAAATTAAAAACAGACAACACACTTCCCATCCAGAAATCACAGAAAACACCCCCAAATTCCCAGCTGTATGGGAAATGCCCAACCCAGCATTTTTCTAAACTTCATGTGTGAGGAGTTTCTTGAGTAAGACACAACAGATCCCTGAGGGGATCGGCAGGGAAAGGCCAGTGCTAAGCTCATCAGGGTTGTTATATTTGTAATTATGAAATTGACTACAGCACTCCATTTCACTTAGAAGAAAACTGCTCCCCAAACTGATTAGGGCCATACTCAGTTTTAAATATAATTCATGGAAGGCCATTGTTCTGGACTGACAACCTGTACTGAGTTCTAGTAGAGCAAATCAAAATGGTATCACATGTGTTTGGTACCATGTAATCAATCTCTACTGTACAATGTACCTATTTTCACAACAAAACAAGCACCCTCCCTCAAAAAAAAAAAAAAAAACAACCCACAGAATACTATAGCAACAAATCAAAAGGAGCCCCTGTCAACTTGTCCCACCACGACAAAAATATCCCATCTGTTTTAACTCTATTTGGAAAATATCTTTATTTTTTATTCTTTATTTCTACTTTGGTCAAAACTTGTCTGCCCACTAAAGACACATTCCCTCAGCTCAGCTCAGTAGAACACTTATTTATTTCAGAGATGGGATGCTACCTGACTCATGAATCACTATTAAAACCTCATTAAAACACGATTGGTTGAAATTTTGTTTTTTGACATAAAATAGAATCACTATGTCACAAACCTGAAATATGTATTCTATTCTAGGCACTCCGTGACTGGGGCCATCTCACTCTTCTACTCATCTCTCCTTTAAAAGTAATCTTATGCCAATAGATCTTTCCTCCGGGAGTTCTGTCAAAATCACTCATTTCTGTCTTAGGCAGTTCCTCTAAATTTGATTCTCAAAGAGTGTCAATCCCTCATAGCAGTTTCTTGGCTTCTGTTTGCAAAGGCTTCTGTTAGGAACTTCTTCCCTGCATCCAACACCATCAAAGAAATATACAATCAATAAACACAGGCACATTCGCCAAGGACCTATCATTGGTTTATTTCAGGCTCATTCACGCGAGGAAGAGCAATTTGTGTCACCATTACTGTACAAGGTGCTACTCCAAGTAAATTTTATGTAAACTTTTAGAGATCAGCTGCTAGGAGCTAATTTTTTATTTATGAGTCAAATAAGAAGGTAGGCTTCCCTGTGCTCTGCATAATCTTTGGCAGGTTATAATGACTTGATGCATCTCCCGAAAACAACCAAGCACAATATAAACATTTATTACCCAATTTTTAGCTCTCTTATGTAAAACATAGGGATTTACACTTTTCTGGCAAAATTAAAGAAACTTATTCCTGAAGATGATACCTTTTAAGAAATCAAAGAGACTTTATTGCTGCTAATGTTATTGTTTTTCCAGTACAGCTCAAAATGTACAAAAGCTTCCATCCTAAAGGTTCTTTTTAGAATAGTTTGGTTCTCTATGATAGCAGTAGTAAGGAATGTGGCGAGGTGTTTTTTTGGGTTTTTTTATTTTTTGGTTTTTTTTAAGTACTTCACTGTATTTATTGAAGCCGATTTATATGACACCATTTGTGTGAGTCAAGATGTGGTTGAGCATTTCTCAGCTTCTTCTCCAGAGTGTACTACCCAAGCTCTAATCTCCTGGAGAGGCAAATATCACCACAGTGTTTGGAGAAATGGGCCAGGGGAAGCGAGTCAATTCCTGGAGGGAGCACTTAGTGAGTTTTGGGTTGTTTTAGTCACAAATGTCAAAGGGCAGAGCTGTGTGTCCTCACCTACGTTTCTTGAAAGTGTTCTAAATTTGAACTTTAAAAAAAAAAGATTAGGCTCTGCAATGAAAGAGTTGGATGATAACCTGACTATCCAGTATTTGTTTTCTGACCATAGTTACTTCTTTAGTGTGATAACATGTTTGTGTATAGTTTTTTTACTATATTCAGTCATAGGTGTCTCCTAATTTTGTAAACATCCTGCAGCCAATTGATTAACATGGTGCTATGTTTGTCCGTGCTCAGGGAGGTCCTAAGTAAACACGCTTGCAGATGTGGGGCATTTCATGTAGCAAATTATCCGTGAATAAATTATTTTCTAGTGCTTCCTATTATGTAGAATAGCACTTCTCTACCTTTAGATCTTCAACAGAAATGGAAGGTCATTTTCAACAGCATACCCTTAAAAATGTTATATGACACATAGACAAGACATAGTTATAGGCTGCAATTTCTTACTTCTTGGTTTGTTAATTCAATAAACATTTTCTAATGATGTATTAACATTTTAAGTCTCAAGGTTACAAATAGTTACTGTGATTTACTAACACCAGTATTTAAATATATATATAGACACACACATATATACATGTATATGTATGTATATAGCTGATTTGCAGCAAATCGGGTAGTTGCTAGTACAGCATAGTTGGAGAACATCAAATATGGGACCATCGTTCTAATTTTTATGAAACTATCAGAAGGAATTCTTGAGAATTAGTAAACACAATTTTATTTCTCACAAGGTACAAAGCAACCTGAATTTTGGCCTTTGGATTCGGATTTCTTACTTATGTAATGATGACGGGTTGGAGAGAGTGCTTACTGGAAGCTGATTTCTCAGAAGCAAACAATTCATGACTCCTTACATGCTCACACCAACATTCTTGCACACTTAAAGTAGTTATAAATTCTAAAACAACCTGAGAGCCAGTTCTCGTAAGAACCCACCCAGATTCACAAATACTCTGTCAGAAGCAGGTTACTATATATCAGAGATGATGTCTGATATGTACATTTCTATTCAGTTGCAAATGACCTTCCATTCACTATTTCGCAATAAATCGAAAGTGCAATCACATTATGCCTGCTTTAGGTTGTTGTCTGGGGGTGCAGGCCAAAGACATGGCGTTTGCCTGGCATGCACAAGACTCTGACGAGAGCACTGAAAAAAATAAAAACAAAATCTTCAGGTCCTTTCTGAGACAAAGTGATAGGTTTAATTGTAATACGTTTTACATTTTTTTTACTATTTGATATATGGAATCCTACACTATTGACTTTATTATATTTTATTTTTACATGTCACTGACCAAGTTTCAGAGTGTTTTGGTCCTGCGTTAGTAAGGTTTCCATTACTGAAACAATGCACCAAATATGATTAACCTCCAAAGCAGAAAGGCTTGTGCTGCATGTGATTTCAGAGGTTCCAGTCCACGATCGATTGGCCATATTGCTTTGGGGTTTGTAGCCAGGCAGCGTGTAATGGTAGGGATTATGGGGTGGAACAAAACAAGTTCTCTCATGGCCATAAAAGAAAAGAGAAAAAGAGAGAAAGAGACCAAAATCCCTTAGTGCACTTCTGTGCAATGACCCAAAGACATTCCACTAGGCTGCAGCCCATACTACTTCCACCACCTCTCGATACCACCTACCAATACCAACACCAATACTACCCATCCTCCAACAGACGGGCTTTTGGGAACACTGACTATCCAAAGGACAGGAGTCTTTAACTTCAGATGTCCAAAAGTCCTGGTTCAGTTTTGGATAGTACAGTGATTAAAAAAAAAAAAAAAAAAAAAAAAAAAAAAAAATATATATATATATATATATATATATATATATATATATATGCGCTATCTCATAGAAGAAATGGCTACATCTTAATTAGAATTATTTTCTAGAAAATGGAGCTACCAGTTAGAAATTGTTAGAATTGTTCTGCCACTTATTTCTACACTCAGTCTCAAGTTAGACATTTATGTTAAATTAAAATGCTCTTTTTTTTCTTTCTAAACTATTTTTGACACTATTATTTCAATTTTATCTATGCCTTAAAACTTCATAGCAGAAGTGAGGAATTTAAAGTCAATAAATAATAGCGGTAGTGAAAACAAAAAGTGTACCAAGTATTTGAACACTTACCATTCTGGCTGGGTGAGTTTCTGTCTCTGGCTCTGTCTTTGACTCGCTGACTCCACCCGCCCTTCTCTCTTTCTCAATATAAATCTCAAGTTAACTTTTTTGATTTAGATATCTCAAATTCAATCCAGTGCCTTAAAATCGAATTATCTTCTTGAAAGAAATAAGCAGATTTTTAAATAAAAATGTACCATGAAGAAAAATTCTAAACAATCATTAAGATGACCACTTACTTCTTCAATATTCTTTTCTATAATTCAAAAAATGAACAAACTTCTAGTGAAAACATATACTAAAGTCTGATGGCCATAATTTAATTCTTTTCCTTTTAATTTCATAGTATCTATTTCTGCAATGTAAAATATCAACTAAAGCATTTAAAAGGAATATGTATTTTCCTTAAATAGACCTGCTAATTAAGAATACATTTCCAAAGTAAACATTAAATTTTATGCTTGGATATAGTTCTTTTGATGATGAATATTATTGTGCTGTTGATGTCATAATATTATAAAAATAATTACTTTTGTTGAGTTAGAAAATCTCTCCCTTTACAGTCTAGCTTATGCAAAATTTAGCAGAAAAAGTCTGAAGCTATAAAGCCATTATTTATTAAACAAATTGCTATTATATATCATGTATTTACTTTTTTTGGCGGTAGAAAAAATGAATAATTAATTAATTTAACATAACAAATGCTGCTGTCACTTGGAGTGTTAATATTTCTTGATAAGAAAAAATTATATAAAGATGTGTGGAATATTTTAGCTAGCCAAGGGCAGAATTGTCTTTCAAAGAATAGTTGCACTGCTCATAATTGCCAACATTACAAAAATCAGATGTAGTTTTCTTGCATATGACAAACATACTGTGGGAAGTCAATGACTCAACCATGAAGAGAAAAAAGCATTTTAGACTCTTAAACAAGAGTTCCAATGAACAAATGATTTTATTATAGGAGTGCTCTGGCTGAAATTCTAGATAAAGAAAACAGTGTCATATGAAAGCCAAAATTATGTAGCTAAGCACACGTGATTAATACAATTAAGCACTGGATTCAACTAATATATATGTGTTTGTGTGTGTCTACATACACACACATAGATGTACACATATATAAATACCTATATATACCTATATAAAGTAACTGTGAACTAGGTTTATTGCATTTGCTTCTTTTTACTATTTGTTCTGAAATGAAGTCAAAGAGAGATGTAAAATGTAAGCTGATGAAAAATGCCTTTCAGACTTTTATTCTCTACAGACTTGTAACTTCCTGTCAATTCTTTATGCACTTTCTCAGCGGAAATCTTAAAAATCATCATGCTGTAACCTGACAGAAAGAGAACAAAAACATGATAGAAAAAAAAAAAAGAAGAAAACTGATTTGCTAAATATTTTGGTCACTAAATACATTGAACTTTACATGTTTTGCAACACAACCACTAGATTTTTAACACGAGTAGTTGAAAGTTACATAAGTTTATTGTTTCCAAAGTTAATGGAGACTTGGAAAGTATTATCAATATTTTGTAATATATATGCTTCAAAATTAAGCAAAGTAAGGATAAATTATGTAAGTACTTAAAATTTGTGTTTAAAATCAGTGGTATGGAGTTGGGCATGTTGCTCAGTGACAGAGGATTTACCTAGCAAGTATAATTTCCTGGGTTCAATTTCTATTCCCGATACAAAATAAATAAATGGCATATTAATTTCTCTTAAGAATTATTAAATTATGATAGACCGATTCTTTCACAGTATTTTCAATTTTTACAACTGCTCTAATCATTATTTACAGATAAAGATAGTTAAATATATCTACAGGGCACATAATGTAACAATTTGAAAGGGTTAGTATAACTTGAATATCCAATCATAAATTATTTTTAATGATTATTACTGGGCTCTAGTAATTTAAACAATAGCTACTATTTATTCATCAACTGCAAATTTATTACCATTCTCATGGAGTCCAAAGGAAGCATAAGAGTTATTTTCATCTACAATTATTATAATCATGTTGATAGAAATAATACATGCAAAACAGGGGAAGGAAAATGGTGTTATCACATACCAGGCAATCAGACATGAGATAAATATATGGGAATATGATTAATACATGGAATCTACAATTTAAAATAAATTATAGTGTGATATGTGGTGTATTGAGTGGTGACTTCACGAGGATACAGCAGCTTGAGCTAGGCCAAACGTAATGTATTGTAAAGAAAAAAATTGGGGTGAGAATAAGTAAGTAACAAAAACGATATTGTTTTAAGGGACAGACTAATTTCTATGCTATACCAGAAGGTATGTGCTGCATTGCACAGAAAATCTGGCTTTCAAATTTGGGATAAGCAAAACAGAAACTTATGTCTTAGAGTTTGTGTCTCTAAATGACATATATGTGTGCATATGCATACCCACACACACATGTATATGCACACTCACATATATGTGTATGTATACACACACACACAATTTTGAAATCACAGGCCTTTCATCATGGCTGTCGGTGTGTGGATGTCATTAGGCCCTGCTGTCCTAGCTGCTCTTCTGCTATCCTTAGTATATACTGCTTCCATCAGAGCGACAACATCATCCAACACAACTGCTCGACCTCTCATCTTATATATGTATTCCATTTCCCTATCTGAAATTGTGTTAACATAACTTTAGAATGTAACCTAGCAACCTCCATTAGGAGGTAGAAATACAGGGCTCTAGCTGTGCACACATTACAGTGTTATTACTAAGTATAGGTGATTCTCATTGCCATGTTCATGTAGTCACCATAAACTCTGAATTTGCTCCAAGGGGAAATACAAGATTGAATTCCTCTGATCACATTTTCATCATCTATCAATATATAACATAAATTTGCATGTGTTTCTATTTAAAGACACCTTACTTAATATACATTGTTGATTAATTCAAAGTGAATTTAAAAGCCCAGTTATAGTGAGACATGCTTATAATTCCAGCTACTTGAGAGGCTGAGACAGGAAGATCACAAGTTTGAAACCAGTACAGGTGACATATTGAACATTTAACCAAAGAGCCCAAACACTGAACTCAGGGAGGAGCCTAGCATAACTCGTGAATAAAGGAAGTGTATTTAATTCATGTGTTTTCCTTGTAAGGCATATCATAAACTCCTTGCATGTAGAAACACTGGACACCACGTTAGCCCTTCATTTGGGAGTAATTTTAAATGTAAAATAAACAGCAAAAGTGCAAACATACCCAGAACATGGCACTAAACATAACACAAAAAGTAATACTTGTTTACATTATCAGCTGAAACAAGAAGACAAAAATGTCCCTTTGGTCGACCTCACATTGCAACTTGGGCTTTGAGCCGCTCATACTTTGCACTCCTTTATGCACATTTCCAGATAACAAGGTTAGCACAGCAAAAATTGATTTTGAGGTTACGAACAAATTTTAACAAATAGACAAATTTGCAAATGTAGAATCTGTGAATTGAATCATGATGATTCATTATAATTAATAGCAAATGAATGTTGAGAAGCAAATACAAATTCGAATTCCATTTTCATAAATTAACCTATGCCAAGGACCTCTACTATTTAATGCTTGTTTTCCACAAGATTATTTTTTCTCATTTAGGGAAGATAAAACTGAGACTCAAATAGCTCAAGTAATTTTTGCAGAATCAGACAGATAATTAATCCTAAAGGTAAGAATGAAAAAGCACATATTTTTGGCTACTTGTTTCTCTGTTGCAGAAATGCTTATGAGGCCCCATTGTAAAAACACAATGAAATAGGGGTTGGAGATTTAGATCAAGTGGTGGAGCACTTGCCTAGCAAGTACAAGACCCTGAGTTCAATCCCCAGCATCACCCCCCCCAAAAAATACAATGAAATATCTCCGAGTCAACAAAAAGCAAAATATCTAGAACTATTTTGAATTGGTGACCTAGTTAGATTGAGAAACTTGAACTCATCCACCATTATAAAGGAAAAGAAGGACAAGGGTTTGATTGTGAGAATCATCCTAGGAGGAAGTGGAAAATGCTAAAAGTAGACGGTGGAGTATAGTGTGTATTTAAGTTGCTTTTTCCAGATGGAACAGGGAATATACAGGGTCATCTTGATACTTTAAGTGTTAGTCAACTATTCTGTTGCTGGTATAAAGTACCTGACATCAACAAATTAAGTCAAGAGAGATTAATTTTAGCTCGTGAAATCAAAAGTTTCAGTCTTTGCATGGCTGGCTCCAAGGAGAGGAAAGGGCCAAGGACCAAACAAATACCCAAGTTCGGGACTCTGCGACCTGCACAAATACATCCAAAATGTGCTTTACTAGTCCCCTGGGTGATTCTCAAGCCAATCAAGTTAACAATCTAATTTAATAGCTAGTATAGGGGATAGGAGTCCTACTTCAAGATAGCACCATATTGAAAGGTTTCATAACAAAATCGCAAAGCTGAGATTAAGTGGTACTTTTCTTGCTAATATATCCACGGATGATGTTTCACTCAGTAAGTTTATAAAAATCAATGTTCTGCACAAGAGAAAATTAATTATTATAACTCTCCTCAAAATTAATTACATATATAAATCTTTTAAGAGTGAAAGATCAATTTTGTGTGTATATTCTCATCTTTTTTATTCTCTCTCTCTATCTCACAAACACACACACACACACACACACACACACACACACACACCCATTTGAATTCAATAAAAGAAACCAGAATCAACCGAAGAATATTAGCACAAGCTAAACACCTCTATTCTTCAAGTGAGGAAACTAAGATCTAGTGGTATAACACAATTTTTCCTATTATTATTCAGATTCTTTATATTGGCATAATAAAGTTGAATTCAAGTGCAATCTTATTGATTGTATTAGTAACATCCCTGTTGCTGATAAAAAAATACCTGCTTTCCTCATCCTAAAGGCAGAGAGGTTCATTTTTGGCTCACAATTTTTGCGGATTCATTCAGTAGTTAGTTTTGTGGGTTACATCAGTGGGTTCTGACTCCAAACAAAAAACAGAATGGTGGAAGGCCACAGCACAGGACAGCTACCCAACCCAATTACATTCAGAAAGCAGAATGACACAGAGGAGGGAGGAGATGAGGATGATCATACACCCCCTTCAGTGACCCAACTCCAGCAACCATGCCTCACCTCCTAATAGTATATTCAGCTATGAATTTGTCAATTCTGAAATGTCTGAATTGCCAATAAAATTCATGAGAAGCGAAGAGCCCAGAAATATGGACATTTGAGGATTTAAAAAATTGACTGCTTCTACACTCCAAATAGAGTATAGATAGAGAAATCTCAGGGGCAGTTGGTGCCGTATTACATCTCAGCTCAGAGACACTTTAGAAGTGTGTTGGTGATTCACAAAGATTAAAAATTATTTAGGAAAAGAAGAATTATGGGCCGCATGAAACTCTGGTAAAATATCATTCTGCAAGTACAATAAGGGTACTCAAAGGAAAATTCTTCCTGACAGGGAAAAGGCCCTCACAAGGCTGCACAGTAGATTCCATACCTGATGTGGAATAAAACTATTTTTACTTTTCTCGGTATTCCATCGTTAGTGAAATTTTACTGCTATTATCATGTCCCTGCTGTACATTGAAGATGCTATTATGAGCAGCAAAGACGACTTCCCTGTACAGAAGATAAGTTGCTAACACACAGCTAGCGGTATCTGGACATGAGAGGGACTAGATTATTACCCAAATCGAGAGGTTTAAGCAGGTTCTGGTGGAAAATGGAGTACTTCCCCATATGGAGCATGTACACATGTGCTGCGTCTGACAGAAAGGCGCAGCCTGAGATTTTTGTTGATGAATTGAATAGACAATTGCAAAAAAGACAGCTGATCACCATAGCTGTGTGCTTTCTTTCTCTAGTACGTAAGAGTTGAAGAGTTGAGACAACCTCATGGGTAACTGTATTTTCCTTCTCTTCTGCAGCAAAGTGAGACTATGTGATTTGTACATGATAATAGAATGTGATCATGAAGCATGTCCGTCATTGGAACTAATTATTTCAAAAGAATGTGTTGCCTTTTCTAGTTCATTTTTGTTTCATGCAATTAAATACACATTTATAGAAGTGACTATATATAAAATGGAAGAAAATTGTTTCCCTCTTACTTCATTCACAGAAGTGCTTCCGTTCGTATTCACTTGTCATTCGGATTGTGACAACGATCTGCTAGAACTGGGGGTTTATATTTTATAGAAATTGTTGCCTGTTTTTGGAGGGGAGGGATCTGAGACAGGCTCTCTCTGTGTGATTGAGGCTGGTCTTGAAGTTACTGTGTAGCGCAGAGTGACCCTGAATTCACATCAATCTACATCAGTCACTTTAACCTTTGTGTGCTGAGATTACAGGTGTAAGTCACCACTCTAATTTAGAAATTGTTATCCTAAATAATAATGATTAGATGTATATTTTTATATATGTTCAAGACAAAATGTTACTAACAGTAATGTCCAACTTCTGCCACTTCAACTTATATTAATCTCCTCAGACGCCCCACTTGGGATTATTTCTTATATTCTTCCAGATTTTATGGTACGGCCATGTTTCAAAGTTAAATGCTAGCACCACCATTTTAAAGTAATTATTTATTTTCTACTATTCTATATATGTATATATACATACCCTTATGTTTTTATATAGTTACATATGTATTTTACTATGGTTATGTGTAGTAAACATGCCATATAAAGTTAATCAATAATTAAAAGTGAGTTGACTATATTTATACGTAATATTTAATAAATTATATTCTAGTGTATATTGTCGTATGTAACATGCTTTATATATAAATGTAGAATAACAAATAAATAATTCTTATATTTTTACACAAAAGTGCACACATAGTTTCTTATAAGATTAGTTCTAATTACTTCTAAGGTTATATTATAATTGATGAACTAACAACTATTTGATATATCTGTATTTTGATTATCCAGAGACAAAGTCATAGTTGCTTGAGTTCTCAATAGTACTTTAAGGTTATTTTAAAAGCCAAATAAAAATTAAATTCTCTAGAAATTGATTTCTTCTAAATCTGTGGTAATTTTACTTTGTACTCATTTGAACCAACCCCGCCATTCAGTTGATAAAACTTGTTTATTGTCTTCCTATTAACATCACCCTGCAAAGGAAAGAAAAATAGTTCTCTCAGTTCTTTTCTGGCCCCAGAAACAATTGAAGATTTTTGACATCTGCTTAAATCCAACTTCCTTGTATTACCAACTCAAGGAATTCTGACTATGCAAAACACATCTAAATATTTAACATACTAATCCATTTAAAATACTTTATTTGCTAGTAGCAATAATAAATAAATAAATCTAGTTTAAAAAAACAACAGAGGGGGCTGGGGATTTAGCTCAGTGATTAGAGTGCTTGCCTTGCAAGCACAAGGGCCTGAGTTCGATCCCCGGCACCACAAAAAAATAAATAAATAAATAAATAAAAAATAAAAAAGCAACAGAGATGACTAATGAGCTATGGGGAAAATGCTGCACTGCATCTCCATACACATAAATAACTGTGCCAAATTTCTCAAGCGCACTGATATTCTTATAAGCAAATATATAAAAGTGTGTTTTTAGGTAGACATAATATGAATCTGGTGTGTGTTTGTTGTCAAGTTTAGTTCAGACCACGGTCCCATAGAGAACTACTCATATATATATAAATAGCACGATTTCGACATCACAATTAGTGACGACATGTTTGCACATTCTTAGTACAACATAATTTCATCCGATGGAATATGTATTTTGGGCTTTTCCTTATTAAAAATCTATTTCTATATTTTCAAATAGATATCACTTTATCTTGATCATCATTATTATTCCTGTACAAAGAAAAGATTTTTTACACTTGGCAGCCTCTCACAGAAAATATTTCCTTTGCAATTAGCTTTTGGAAATTTCCTTTGTTATAAAATTAGATTAAACCTTTAAGTATAGCAGCACACCTCTAATAACAGCAACCCAAAAAACAAGACTGGCTGAACGAGACTCTCAGGACGATGCCCTGGTTGAACATCAATGTCTAAAAGTGCCTGAGAAGACAATGATCTTTGCTTTTAGTCTTCAAATAGAACTTGTTTTTCAAAGAGGTGTGGGTTATGTCTTTCATTTACCTATCAATATTTATATGCTGTTTTCTGCTTGAATTCTTTGTTTGTTTTTTTTTTTTTTTTGGTATTTGAAGCTATTCCTACTTGCTATTGTTCCAATCAAGAACGTATTTGAGTTCATTTATATGAGGTTTAGAGGAAATACATTCATATTAGCAAATAGAATCATAAGAATACCTTATACTTACTGTCATAGCAAAAGAGACCATCTGAAAATAGCATTCAAAATCTTGAAAATCTCAGTAGTGAGAAACAGAAGTTTTGAGTGAAGCTTCCGATACAATGATAGTTTTAAATTATTTAATGTTTTAGTTATCACTGTATTAAAATTAGTGTTCATTAGAACCTTAGCTTGTGCACACATCATGTGCATGTATCCTGATATTTGTAAAGTTCAAAAGAAAATTCAAAATTGGAACAATAGTTACTACTTCCTATATTTACCTCTGAATTACCTACTTTAAGAAATACTGTCAAAGAAATGACAACAAGAATAAGTTGACATATAATAAAATTGAAACATGGATTGCCAAAAAAAGTCACTGTTCTTACACCAGCATTAAAAACTGAGCAATAACAAATAGGGCACACACACACATACAGATAGATGTGCATGTACTGACATGCATGCAGTAGGTTAAAAGGACTCTTTTTATTTGAGGGGTGCTCAAAGGGACACAAAAGCAATGACTATACATTAACATATGAAAAATTTCACAAGGCTGGCTGCATCCTTTTTCTGTCTTGTGAAAAGCAGGGAGGAATTTAGTTAACTTAGCAAGATATGTGTGTTTAAATTGCATCATATATTGAGTGGTAGGAAGCTGTTAATGTTTAACTATTTTTAACTTATACAAACAAGTATTCAACTTAATAAATTATGCACAAAATAAATAAATAAAAACATGCGTATGTCATACAAATATGACCATTTGATGCACTGGTTTAAATTGTCAAATGTTAAGAATGATAATGGCCACTAGTAACATTTACATACGTGACTTCATCCTTTAAGTAAGAATACTTTGATCTCTAAGAGGTAAAGGGCAAATAATGGTCAGTGCATTCATTCACTGTTAACTAAATTTCCATAAATATATGTGGTTTACGTAGATTATTTTAGTGCTACATAAGGGCAAAAAAACATATTCAATGTTTTGTAAAAGTTAGACCTAATACTAAGTACCACAAATTTATATTCCTATGTTTATTATGGGGAAACGCATAAAACATTTGTCTGATGAAAAAAATATATATATATATACACACATATGTGTAATTCTTAACTTTGCCTATATAAATGGAAAGAATCATTAAAAAAAAACACCTTGTCTTGGGTTGTGATTTCTTAACAATATTGCACACTTCTGATAATTATTAGCTACTTCTAATCATGAAAAAGTCCACAGAATTCCCCTGAATGTATCTCTATAGCATGAAGTATAGTCATGTTAAGAAAACTGAAGAGTTTGAAAAAAATAATCATTTAGTATCATGATTAACTGTATTTATCTCCAGTTGCCATCATTTAAAAGTGAGTTTATATTGAGAAAAATCATTCATCACTCCACTTCTCAATGCCTTTGTTTATAAAATGGTAAAGTTAATTGGATTATTTCAAGAGCTACATGAGCCTGTTCATAAGCAAGCTCTCACCAGAGGAAATTACATGTAATAATCTTCATAATTTGGAGCTCACACTGTTTGTCATTATCATCACTATTAAGGCTGGCTAAACAGTTCACAGTGTTCAATTCAAAGTGAAAATATGGAGCCTTTAGTGTTTTTAAAAAAGCAAAAGAACTGTTCAAATACTAAATGTATCATTTCTGGTTGACGGTATTTTTATTTTTCTCCAACTATCACAAATTCATCCCACTTTAGTATCTATGCTTGGTCTCTCTCCCCTGAAAACTGTGGGTTACATACAATTTTGAACTATCAAGACCCTCAATACTCCTTAAGGATACTTTACTAGTCATGCTTTCCATTAACAGCTATGTCTTTTCATCATCTGAAAACCACATACCCAAAAGGGAACCTCATTTTATTTATTTGCTTGCTTGTTTTAAATGTATTTACTAAGAAAGGACCTCTTATGCACTATGTAGTCCAGGCTGGTCCCCAACTTGCTACTTAGCTCAGGCTCGCTTAGTAATCCTCCTTCCTCAGTCTTTTGGAAGCTGGAGATATAAGCATCCACCATCATGCCTGGCTGGAACACAAATTTTCTATGCCAGGTTTTCAATACAGGACAAAAATCACTGACCTCTCCACATGGACTTTCTGAATAAGCTGCTCGATATTACTCCAGTCAGTTGTGTCCACGGGCCAGTGAGGGAGTGTTACAGGGGACCATACACAGTGGAGCATTTGTGGCTAAACTGAGGAATTTTCAGTCTGAACAAAGGGTGAGCAAGAGAATCTCTGCTATTTACATACGTAAAGTTTGTAAGAAGTCCTGCTACTCAAACTATTTAATTTGGCAGAAAGCCTTTCAAAATTAAAGTTGGTCATCTGAAGAGAATGGTGACACAAGTTGAGCTCATAATGCTCAGTGAAATACATCAGACAAAAAGGTTAATATCTCACGGTTTCTCTTAATGAGAAACCAAATAATAAATAATTCAAAAAGCAAACTAAAGATAAATGGTAGAAAACAGGAAGACAAAAGTCGTGGAGGTGAGAAAGGGATCTAGAGCTGGGGGAAGATGGGAGGGAAAGGAGAAGGGATCTAGAGGATCGAGATTCTGTACGTGTAGGTATGAATTCCCCAAGAGGAATGTATTTACTATGCATCATGAACATACACTAATAATAAGTAAAATCCATGCAAAAGTTTAAAGGGGGTATATGTGATTTATGCATTTTAACTTTATAAATGCATATATATTTTGAAACATTGCCATATAAAACTAGGGCTTATAAGTCAACAGATAGTCCTGTACAATTTCTTAACATTTTAATTTTTCTCTCTTTCAGTACAAACCATATTGGTAACTCATTCTTGCCAATTTTCTCTTTCCGTATCTTTAGAGCACATCCAGCAGTTATAAATGTTTATGAAACAATCTGTGTGCAGAATCCTTTTAGGAGTCTGTGATTTTTCCCTACTTATTTTTTTATATAGTAGTCCGGCCCACACTTATTTTGAAAGCATATTTCAAACAACTTACCTTTATAGAGTTGTTTTCAAGCCATAAAACTCAGTTTTCATAGAAACCACCTCCTGAATTTTCATAAGTTTTAGTTATGTTTAAACCAATTATGTAAGTGCAGAAACAAAAACGACTGTTATAAAATGATTTAAGTATAAACACACCTGATACTGGGTAAATACACCACCAGAACAAAGAAAACAGAATTCTGGGACAAAGCAGTTCCTCTGAAAAGCAGTCAGCAAACAGAGACTTCGGTATGCTTATCGGAAGTACTAGGAGGTATCGTGAAATCTGATAAAAATTTCTAAAAGGAATGATGTTTTAAAATCAGGTAAATTGGTAATATTATCTATACCTTGAAATATATATGGCAGCTAAGAAACTAAATATTTAAGTGCTCATGTCTCTGGGAATTTAGTAAGTGGTAAATCTGGACTCTAATATGATTCAGATGTTAATGTCCATATTACACTTTGCATAAAAAACTCCACTTGTCCATTTTACTGCAGAAATAGTTCACATATTGAGCCATAAAGCAATATTTGAGACTGCAACAGAACAAAGGCTGAGATGATATGCGATGAGCTCATTCCAATAAAGTATATGTGTATATTGAAGGGTCTCTGTGTGCTAATTGGGGTAATATTTTAAAAGACATGGTCAGTAATTTTCATTTGATATAAGTGGCCATTTGGCAACATGGTAATGCTATAAGAAGCTGAGTAATGGGATCAAAAGGACACTTGCCTTAGCTGACTATTACTTCTTATTTAATATACATTAAATAGACTATTAGTCAGAAAACCTTGTAAAGAGGCTATGGCACCATTTATAGCTATTGGAAATAATTTAACTAAATTGTTGTAGGGTGATTAAAAGAAAGCATTATGCAGAAGAAAATATATGAACAAAAAGATTTAAGGATTTAGTGATGCTCTAAAGAGATTAAAAATTACCAGAAAATGATGAAGAATTTAATCTTTATGTGGGTGAAGTTCAAGTTAATATATGGCTGAAATTTTAATAAAAGCATAATGGTGTTGGTTATAAATATACATATTTGCCTATAAAAGGATATGATTAAATAAAAATATAAGAATTATGGCAGTAAACCTGATACCTGAATTTAAAATTCACATGAAAATATATCATATTGTAAACTGAAGAAAGGACCTTTCTATACCACCTCCTTCACATCACCTACTCAGAATGAATGCTAATAATTGGAAGCAACTTATAATGGAGTTGGAACACTAATCAAAGGGTGTTTTTCTGATGTTTATACATTGTACTAAATCTTTTAAAATAATTTCTATAAATATGAATACATTACAGAATCCACTTCATGAATGCATACTGATATTTTGAAGACTGAGTGTCCACGACATTTCTGAGAATATTATCGAATACTGTACCATCAGATCTTTATGACTATGATGTATTATTTTATAAAAATAATGTGCATTTTTAAAGAGAACAAAACATCCATTTGTAGCTTAAAATAAATCAAGCCAGAAGTTGACTTTTGTTAAGAATATATTCATGCTAGATAACCTAAGAGAAATGTTTGTGTTGTTCATGTTTTATACATATCGAAAGATTTCCTAGTCTGAGGCCAGTGTTCTTGCTGTTAAGCCATTGTATTGTAACCAGTATAAAAAGACCATTGAGAGGCAGACACATGAATTAACAAAAGAATTTCAGAATGAATAAAGTATGCTAATATGATAGAAGATGACCACAATATTAGAGACATTATATGGAATCTTTAATATAATGATGCATTTATTACAAATATAAAAAAATAGATCCATGAAGGGAGAAAACATAGCAATTATATTGTATTGTCATTTTGTTTCAACTCTATTATATGAAAAGTTGAGAGAATTATGTCCTTACAGTAAATCAGGGAAAATGATGGGTTGCTTGATTAAGAACAACAACACCATTAAATACCTATATTTAAAATTCTCGGAACCTTTTGTTTCTCTTCTCTAACTATGTGAAAATATATCAAATCAATGATTAATATAGTTTATCTCAAATCAGTAATTAGCACATGATAATAAAGGCTGGAAATGATAAATCTTAAATGAAGGACTGGTTGAAGACAAATAGTATGATAAGTGATGTGAAGTTCTCCAACTTCCATTTTGTGTCTGTACAAGTTTGCTCCTTTCAGCAAATAAACACAAACACCACCAATTAAATTTAAATTTATGATAAACAATAATTTTAATATGAGTATGTTCCAAATATATCATGAGACACATATACATGAAAATTAATGTGCTGTCAATCTAAAGTAACTATCTTCATCCTATATTTCATCCAGCAACTTTGGTAAGACACAATCTCACTGTACGGTAGCAAATCAGTCATTTAAATATTGACTCTTGTAGCTTAGTCTTCATAATCAAATGTCTGGAATAATAAGGGCCATTGTAGAAAAATATGACTCTAAAATATGTCAACCTTTGGTGTGTGTCAGTGATTTGTGCCCACACTTCAATAAATGCTAAAAGACATGAATGTCCATGCTACCAAAAAGAGAGGCTTGAATTTAGGCTTATCTGCCTGTGGAAAGAAGGGGAACAAACATATGTGAACAGTTTTGAGGAAAGAGAAACATTCTACTTCCTGTTAGAAATCCAACAGTGCTGAGGGTCTGTCACTTGAAACTGCAAAAAGTGACTTTTTTGCCCCAACTCGAAGTTGTAGCAGAGTGAAAAATAAGATCAGAAATATCAGCAGTTAGCTTGGCACTGCATAGGAATTTAAAACAAAGTATAAATTATCAATGAGATTTACCTTTTATTGCCTCCTGAAAAGAAAAACCTTCAATGGATGCGGACTTTTCCAGGATACAATATCACATCTTGGTTCACCAACGCTTCTGCTCACAATTAGATCCTCAAACCAAAGCGTTCCACAGAATTTTGCTTCTGTTCACGAGTTCCACATTGGATGACAAACACAACCTCGGCCATTTTTCCCACACAAACACAAACATGACTGACTTGCCCCAAATTAAGTTCATGAGCCCAGGGACCAGTGTAGTAGCCACTTTCTTAACCTACGTATGATTTATAAGCAACAAACAGGAGCGCTGTGCCTTATCGGTTAGAATCAAACACCAAGAAATTAAGCTAGAAAGTGAAGTCTACCAATCTGTGGCTGAAGCCCAAGAAGGAGATCTGCATTCAAATATCGTGACTTAGCAGGTTTACACGGTTGGGTCTTCATGAGTGCCACCTTTATTTAATCTTGGACAGCAGTCTAAGGTTTTAAGGATATTGCAGTTCTGGCATCCACCTCAATGAGAATATATGATTATCCCTTCCACAGTTTTTCACAGTCACATCAACAACCAGTATGCAGAATGAAGATCAATAGCCTCAGGAATGTGTCAACATTTACTTTAGCATTTCTATTCAATAAGACATGGATTAAGCGCTGTAACTGTTATCATTATATTTTTAAGTTGCAATTTTTCTAAATTAAATGATTAGTGAGGTTACCTTGCTCTCTCATTCATTATTACATTTTGTATGTAGACTAATATGGAAATTATCAAATAGCTCAAATGTTGCAGGTTTTAAAAGAGAAATATCCAGACATTTTAAAATTGTATATAGTTTACCGTCATATTATGCAATGTGAAATGGTAATACTTCTAAATATAGGCAGTCTCATCTTCATTTTTGTGAGTGGCAGAGTTGCATTGGATTAGAAATTCCAGGATGAAATGGAGACAGTACATTGAGCACTCCAGGTTTTGGCTTTCCAGAGAGAGTAGGACGCATTGATTCTTTAGTGAGCCCACAGTCTGATTTTCCTGTGTGATCCTGGCAGCCCGGATGATGCTATTTCACCTGAGATCAGGGTAGAAAAGGGTACTTGATTCACACCAGAACCACCAGGCTTTTCGAAAATGCTCTGTGTGTCATAGAACTGAAAATTCATGATCCCAGAGTCATCGGCTTAAGAATTCACTGACACGTAAAAGGGAATAATGGGATGTGAAAACATGGAAAAGAGCAAGAGAATGTACCCTGGACATAGCATATTGAAGTACCCGAGCTGTGGTAGACTTATATTGTGGTCAATTTGAGCAGGAATGCCCAGCTGGACTGGGGTGGTGTGGTTCTAGTTATGGAATACACACCTGAAGATTATCACCAACACAACATAAAGAAGAAGGGGAGCAGAAGAGAGAAGCCAGCTCTTTCCCTGGAGAAGCTCTGTCATGGCTGGTTTTCCCGATGGGAACTTGGCTCTTCTCATCGCAGAAGGAGTTCAGGGCCTTGCTGTTGTCAAGGATGGCTTCTGTTTGCTACAGGGAAGCTCTGGCCTTCATCTCTGCTGTGAGACTTGTATCCTGGCTTCAGTATAGATTTCTTCAGCCTTTTAATGCAGACACAGATGTATATGGGACATTGCCATGGGCTCCCAACCTTTGATGTGATCTTTTGGGTCTCAAGTGCATAGATGAACATTCGGCACTCTTCCTCCATTTGGTTTGTGTGTGTGACTGTTATACTTGTCCTGTATTAAATATGTTCTCTTGCAAACCACTGACTCTAGAAAGGTAAATAATATACTAGCCTATTGACTACAACCTGACTATTTAAGTATACTAACTGATTATACAATTAATCGAATGGATTATAGTCAAGAATTTATTTTTTCTTTTTTGGGGGGGTCCTGGGGATCAAACTTGGGGCCTTGTGCTTGCTAGATAAGCACTCTACCGCTGAGCTAAAAATCCCCAACACCAAGAATTTAGTGTTAAATGAAACATAGTGAGTGACATATAATACAATAGTATAGAATGATAAAATAATTATTAAAATATAAGAATGTATCATATATATGAAATGACACATTTATTTCTTATATATATATATGTATGTTCATGTTTGGCTAGGATTACAATTTTTAATTGGAGTAGTTGTTAAAAATGTTTGAAATTCAGTTAGGAACATAGATAGTCTAGTTCATATGACTTATCCTTATGTGAACTACCCTAGTATTTCTTTTACTATCTGCTTTCTTTTTATTTTGCTTAATTTAGTATTGGAAGTATTTTATATACTAGCCATTTGATCATCCCCACATCTCTACTACATGGTTACTGTTATTATCCCAACTATAACACTGAGAAAATTGAAGCACACAGAGTTGGAGTAATTTCCCTAAGCTCCCTTCATTGGTAAAGAGAAGAGTCCAGATTTATAGTGGCACAATGGAAAACTGTGTATTGGGTGAAGCCAACAGAATACTGAATAAAATCTATATTTTGTAGAAATACACAGTAAAATGTTTCATAGTATGAAAAACAATGTTGCTTACATTGGAAAAGAAGCAGTCAAATTAATTAGGTGCATTAGAGTAAAAGTCACTCTTTCCTGTTGCTTGGACACCCAGGGCCATTACAGACCATTCCGGGTGTCATGGGAAAGTGATATGTTGTGTTACCACTTATAACTTAATGAGTAATTCTTGAAACTCTAAATGACCTGTGTATATCTTCAAAATGCTTATTTACAGTGACACTGGTAACCGTTCATTGCAACAAATTAACATAATTCATAGTTAATTTTTACTTGAAAAATTTATTTGTACTCTCTGTTCAGAGAAAAAGTAGTCTCATATTTAAAAATGCTACTTGTCGAAGTTAAATGACAGGTAGAGAAGCATCTCCAATAGAAATTAATTCTATTTTGTAGTAATACAAATAATAGGAATGGGACCAAGATATGGAGGGAATCAGAAGGGAAGACAGGAGAGGGAAAACTTAAAAAATTAATATGCATTGCACACAGGTGCCAAATTCCCATACGGTTTTAACTGTGGTATACTGTGAACATGTACTAATAAAAACTTTGCAATCCTCCCCCCAAAATAAAGATTGCGATGGAGCATATGGGGAGTCCAGGTAGACCTCCAGCATGTATGAAAGAACAAGAGAAGGTAGCGATTTTCCTGGGAAAGCAAACAGTTAGCTGAGCTGTTTTGAAAGAAACCTTAGTGGTGTTTACTGTGCTCTGCAGTGTCTGTAGGCATCCACAGTAGCCCAGATGGAAGGGGCGGCCAGTCTTAGTTTCATAGTGAGCAGCTGTATCATCATTCAGTGGATAAAACTTGAGCTATGAATCAAATCTAGCTGTTTCCTTGGACTGGTCTATGTACCAGTTCTTGGAAGAATCATTTTCCACCTGAGAATTTTTTAATCTTCTTTTGCTCTTTTTAGATTGGTATGACAAGTATATTCTCATTTTCATACTCATATTATTATCTGAAATAAAAAATTTGAATTTAACTTAGTGCTGTCATCAAGTAATATACAATTAGTTCATAAATACTTTTTTATTAGTAGTGGAATCAGGAAAATCAGGCATTTAAATGAAGATGTAGGGACCATATCTACTAGTATCCAATTGTTTTGATCTGTACAGAATGTATGATCAATTCATGCGTAATTTAGCTACTGTGCAGAGCTTTAGAAGGAATCAGTAATAAAATGCTCATAGTTATCTTTGTAACTTTATAGGACAACTTCTCCATCCTAAGTGTTTCAAATACTTCATTTCAGAATAATGAACCCCGACAAACTGAGGCTAAGCGGTGACAGCATAATCTCCCGAGAGCAAGAGCATGCACCACCTTCGGGGAAGAAGTGGTGTGTAGTTTCCAATGTGGTTGTATCTTTTCAACCACAGTGTGCTACACTTTTGTGTTAGAGACTTACACAAACGACAGTTGTGGAAAGAATTATTTATTCTCAAAAAAAAAGTAAAATGGACATAAGTAGAAAGTATAATTCCATTCCTATAATAAACTTGTGGTAAAGAAATAGTCATTAGACTCACTGTCACACAGGACACCTTGGAATTCTGGGTATGTGCATGTCAGTGTAGATGGTTAGAAAGAAGGAAGGACTTACCTGGTTGAATAATAAGGGGAGCACAGGGCAAAATATGTAACCAGAGTCATTGTTTCAGACCGTGAGCCTTTGTAACATTACATGATTGCTTTTCTTTCCATACCAGTGTGGAAGCTCATGCTAGGTAGTGAACTCCAGAGAATTTGGTAGTAAAATATTGGGTGTCATTCACATGCTTACTGTATCTTATTTAGATATGACAAACAAATATGCTATAAAATCTTTTTCAAATAGTAAGTTTTTGGCAAATTTAAAACACTTTGTACTAGCCTAGATTTTATTGGGCTGTCTATAAAAATAAACCTTGTGGAAAAGTTAAAAAAAAATTTCCTTGGATGTACACGTATATTACCAAGACAGATATATAGTATCAAGAAATAAATGTGTCTACATTAAGGCACAATACACATAAATAGATAAAGAATAAACTATTGAAAAGATGGCAAGCGCATCGAGATGTCTTCATTCTTTCTTTGCAACAGTTATCACTTATTTAATGTGATCTTTTTATTCATATTAGGTGTCCTATCCTTAATTCCCCTTTTTAAGTGTCCTAGTTGCTCTTAGCAACATCAAATTCTGATAGCTCTGTGCTTTCATAGCTTTAAGTATATTTTAGTGCTCTATGATTTGCAAGGAATAATTTAAAGCTAAAATTTAACTTTTTAATCTTTTTTTGGTTCAATAAATTTATCGCCTATGAGAAGTGAAAGGATAATAGGAGAAATAATTCTCCGGTGAATTAATATTACAGAACAACCTTTCCATAATTTCCCATCTGTAGGGCTCAGCTAAGCAAGAAAGGCCAAGGGAAAAATAAGTGTGCAATGGTTTCTTCAGTGACATGGAAAAAACTCGAAATAACCGCTTTTGGCAGTGCGCACTGGCACCATAACGGGATTGCAAGATCAACTGAGAAATATTTAAAGATGGTCATGAAGATCCGTTTCTACAATTATGGGTTTGAATTGGAGTAATATATTCTGTCAACTGTAGTAAAACTGTACATTCTTATCCACAAATCCAAAGTTAGCAAAATGGCAGAAGTTGTGTATGAGTAAGAAATCATTCTCTCTGTACACTGGACGAGACACCATTTTTAAATCAGTGACGAGATATCAATTCCTTCCTGACAATATATTGGGTTAGAGAATGGACATGAAGATACTAGTTATATATACTGAGATCAAAGGACTCTGGAAATATTCATGTTTACTCTTCCAGGCCATTTTGATACAAGTTACGCATCTCACAAACTAGAGATCTGCTTGATGACTCCCAACCTTGTGAATCTGAACTGACCTCTGCGATTAAGAGTCTGTCTTTTATCATTAAATCTGAAAGGAATAAACTAGCAATAAACAAGTGGCTAATGAGAAACTAGATGACTTTTGTGACTACATGTACATTGTTCCAAAAAATTGATCATAAAATGTATGAGATGTATTTTAATAAAAAAAATAGGAAGAATTATTCTAAAGATTTTGGGGTTAAAGCACATAAATCTGCAAAATTAATCAGTACGAAAAAGTGAAATGCTTTAGTAGAAAATAATGCTTTGTGAGAAAATGTGAAATAAGACATTTATGTGACTGTTTGTACACACACACATACCAGAAGTGACAAGAATGTGAGAAAAATCTTCAAAAGAAAGAAAAAACATGGATTTGTGGTACTAATGTAACACCACAAAATTCAGCACATAGACTATATACAAATTTTTGTGACTTGGAAGTTGGATACAGTAGACAAATATGTAGCACTTTTCACTAGTAACAAAATTATCCATTTCCCACTGAGAGACATTGAGAAAAAAAAA
>PVJO010022531.1:0-27830 GCA_004026905.1 Hystrix cristata | reverse complement strand
ACCATAATTGTAAATAAGGACAAAGAGGTGTAATAGATATTATATAAAAGGAGGATGGTGAGCAGAGGAGAGAAGTACTAGAAAGAAAGAAGGGGAAAAGCAGAAAGGCAACAGGGGAAAAAGAGGGGAAAGGGAAAATATGGAAAATGATAAATGAATCTGCTGTAAATAGGGAGGGAGGGTGCAGAGGGGAGGGGGGGAGAGGGGGGAGAACCAAGATACATCATGTATAGGTACAGAATTAATGTAATGAATGTGACCATTGTATGTAGAATGTACCAGTACATGTTCTTGGTTTAAAATAAAATTTAAAAAAAAAAAAAGATCTTAAGTACTCTCGCCAGAAAAAACAGGTAACCGTGTGGTGATTAATATGCTAATTAGTTTGGTTTTGGTAATTATTTTCTGATATGTGTATCAAAATATCACATTATACACAGTGAAAATGAACAATTGATTATCAGTTATATCTCAACAAAGCTAAAAAGTGTAAATTAAGGTAGGCATATCCAGGTTTCTTTTTAAACTGCTTAGAACAAATAGGAGCAGACATTCATGTAGTCAGCTCAGAGTCAAGAAGATTAAGAAATTGCTACAGGGAAACATGTATACAGGAAAGAAGCAAAACAAGCATTCCGGGCTGAAGCTTTCAGAAAGCTATTAGTTGTTCCAAATCTTTCCAAAAACCTTTCTCAAAAGCGCCTACCAAATCTCACTGCAAGACTTAGTGTTTGAAAGCTTTGCAGAGTAAAGGGTGTGAGTGTCTTATTTATTGTAGGTTAGATATGCGAATTTGTGTCTTCTGATTCTAGAAACAAAGTCCTTTGTTAGAGGCTAACCTCCTCTTTCTGTCACGAAACAAGAATGGCATTTTCTTGCTTGAACTTCATCTCCATCTTACCATAATGGCAATCTCTAGCAGCAATATCACCTATATTAGCTCTACACCCTGCTCTTTCCTGCCCCTGAACTACAGTTGACTATGTACCTTTCAAATAAAAGAGATTCCAACATAAACAAAATTACCCCACCCCTCTGGTTTAAACTTTCGTAAGAAAAAAAAAAAAGTTAAAGAACTTTCCAAAACGTGTAAAAGACACCAGCAGCTGTTCTATTACATAACAATACAAGACAATATTCTTGTGAAAAACTTGGGTGAAAGTCCAGGACACATCTGAAATGATTGTCATTTCTGAAGTAAACATCTGTGTCGATGGAAAATTAAGACAAAAACAAACATCTGCATTCAAAACTCACACACAATTCCCAAGTGAAGCATTAGAATTCCATTGGTTTTTATGGGGGGAAGAAAATAGATCTCCCAAGCTTTGTAAAATTTTGTACAACGGCAGCCAAATTCAACCACACGAGACTGTCTTTCGTCTGTGTGTTTTGGAAAACAATTAGAAAAAAATAAAATTGAAGTTTTTGTTGTTCCTGTTCTTCTTTCTTTTTTTTTGGAGGGGTACCTAACCATCTCCAGCATCTCCTCCAGCAAGCCTATGGTTCTTCTGAACAACGGGCACAAGCATGGTGTTTGGGCCTTATGATGGGTTCTTTTCCGGACTAGTCACTGATTTTTCCATTCTACAAAGCAATCATGAATGTTATGTTTATGTGCCCTATTACAGAAACATTCCTGTACACCAGTGAGGGCTGTCTCTCATGTGCCCCCACCTTGAAAAAATACATACCCCTCCCTCCCGTTCCCGCTCTCCCTTCCAAGGATGGGTCACAGTGGAAAGATTGCTTCACTGGTCTTATAAAATACAGAGCAATCCCACTTCCTGAAGGAACCACGCCCTTGAATCAGCAAAAGAATACTGAGGACACACAAAAATGAGATAGTATATGTGAGTCCATGCTCTCTTCTCTCGAATGTCAACTTCCTTAAGGTAGGAAATACTTCTCAGTGTTCCTGATAGTAGGAAGTGTAGCTTTATAGACAAGTGAATTCACAAGAGAAACCAATGCTGAAACCCAAAAGGCCTTTATTTACTTTTACATCTTTCTATTTAACAGTATCTTTAAAAAGAAGACAATGGAATAAGGATAAAGGAAAGAGTATGCAGAAGTCAAATAGCACTTTATATATCCCATATCCAAGCCTCACAGACAGCCTTGAGGTAGGCACTACTATGCCCATTTCACAAATGGAAACCTGGAGGCTTCTAAGGGGTAAGTAACTTGTCCACTGCATACAATTAAAAAAAGACAGAGCTCAATTTCAAACCCTTGACTGATGAGTCCCCAGACTCCTGTATTTCTACATTGTTGGGTTAGCACAGAGCTCTTGACAGCTGAGCTAAGAGTCTGAGAGAGTGAAAGCCAAACCTCTGTGATAGAATCATTTTATTCTTGAAATTTGATAAAGCTGGTATAACAAAAAGTTCATCACCATTAAAGTAATCTTACGAAAACATCCACAAAGTCTCAAGTTTTAAGCAACACAACCTTCTAATGAGTTGTCTGTAGTAAAGTGCTGTCGGGTTTGGGCCAGCAAACCCTGATAGAGGGACGAATGAAGATGAGAGAGACACAGAATATCTTTGTCAGGAGGCCAGGGGACTTCGCCAGTTCAGAAGCCCCAAACTGCCTCAAAGCCCCAGATTTCTTGAGGAACAACAGAGGCATAATGTTTTGCGAGTGCAGATGTTTGTTTTAGGCAGCAAGAAATGGTGACAGTTTAGCTGAATAATTAACTTTTATCTGATTGTCCCCTCAAGAGCTTCCTTGTTTTCCCCGTAAGGTCCATTTCTGCTCAAACTGGCAAAACACCTCATCTTCAAGACGTTTTAACCCCTCGGAGTTAGCAATCTTCAACCTCCCGAGTCAACCCGAGCAGACATTGACCCGTTGAGTGTCTTGAAGAATTCACAAAGTAGCTGCAAAAAACATATACAGTGAGGCAACCTGCTTTGTCGGATTACTACTGAAAATCTAATGAAGTGTTGGGGGGACTGTATTGTTTTTCTATTGCTAAATCATAAATTACAACAAATCTAAGAACTTTTAAAAAGTATCACTTCCTGGTGCCATCTGTGGGTCAGATGTCCAGAGTGGCGGGGCTGGGTTTTCACTCCAGATTTTCAAAGGCTGCAGTCAAGATGCTGGCCAGGCTGAGCTCTTGCCTGAAGGCTCTGGGGGGAAATCCATAGCCAAGCTCATGTTCATTCTTTACAGAATTCAGTTTCTTGTCATGGTAGGACAAAGTTCCCAGTTTCTTGGTAGCTGCTGCCAACCAAAGGAGACTCTCTGCTTTCAAAGGCTCATGAATTCCCAATCCCACAAAAAGAACACTCGGGGCTGAGAAATTAGTTCAAGCCCACCTTGATAATCTCCCTTTCCAAAGTCAACTGTGCCATATAACATAGTGTAATCATGAGAGGAAAATCCATCAAACTGCTCATTTGGAGGATCAGGTAGAGCACGTTCACCAGAGGAAGAGGTGCCAAATCTTGGGAATCATCCTCCAATTCTAGTAGAAAATAACATAGATTCAAAACAGTATAAATGATATAGTGAACAAAAGAAGCCAAACACCAAAAGTAGTACATACTGTTTGATTCCATTTAAGTTCAAAGCAGACGAAAATTAACCAGTACTGTTAGAAATCAAGATACAGGTGAGCTTTGGGGTCATGGAGGAACAGACACAAGAGCAAACAAGAAAAGCAAGTGCTCATTCCAGACCGAATGCTGAGGAAAGGGGTGTTCGTGGCAATCAGGACAAGGCCTCTGTCCACATGGAGCTTAAAACTCCATCAGAAGGGCTGAGGATTTAGCTCAAGTGGGAGAGCACTTGCCTAGCAAGCACGAGGCCCTGAGTTTGATCCCCAGCACACCTCTCAAAAAAAAAAAAACTTCATCAAAGAAGACAGAGACTGAGAAATAAAAGCTACCATAAACTGCAATGTGTATTCTACTTGAGAAAGTAAGGGAGGGCTCTGACAGCATATAAGGTGTGATCAAAAAATACAGAGAATGTTTAATTTCTTTTTAATGTATTACAATACAAGACACATTGCTATTAAACCCCCTCAAAAATACTCCCCTTCGCTTTAAACACAGGTATCCCATCTTTCCAGCCGCTTTGTGAAGCAGTTCTATGGCTGCCTCAGTGTCCTGAATCAACTCAAAGTGTTACCTTTCTTGGTCATTTGGATTTCGGGGAAAAGCCAGAAGTTGCACAGGCCAGATCGTGTAAATAAGGTGAATAAAGACCCACGGGAATGTTTTTACAAGCCTGCTTTTCGATTGGGTGGCAGGCAGCATCAGCAGGAACGATGGGAGAAGTGTGTTCAAGGAAAGGTAGTGTATTGTGGAGGGGGATTGATGGTATTGTGTCTCTTATCGTAATAATTGTTTAATGTAAGCATTCATTGTGTATTTTGATCACACTTCATATAGCAGGGATCCTATAGTCCGGAGGTCAAAAATTATTTTTTTACAGATTTTTTAATTAAAATTTATCCAAAATTACACAAACTTACAGGCCATTACACAAGCTTACAGACCACAATAAATTGTACCTTTTGCTTATGACAGTGAGCAATGTAAGCAACCACCTAAATAGAGCGGTAAGTTACAACTATATAAAGCTACTATAGTACCCAGTGTATGTGTCACTGGTTTAAGTTTGGGTTATAAGGTTCTTATTTTTAAGATATCATTATTCCTCTGGATTCCCATTCCCCTCCCCCTTTGCCCTCTTCTTGTTCCCTTGAACCCTTTGTCTATTAGCTTATATCTAACACTTGTCTTTTTGTATCCATTGTTTACCCTTTTCTTTTGTTTGCATTTTACCTCACTAAATGAGGGATACCACGCGGTATTCCAGCTTGCAAGACTGGTTTATTTCACTCAACATTATATTTTCCAGGTCCAGCCATTTTCCTACAAATGACTCTAGTTTGTCATTCTTTATAGCTGAATAGTATTCCATTATGTATAGATAACACATTTTGTTTATCCAGCTATCTATTGATGGATATACAGGTTGCTTCCAGAATTTAGCTGTACACCTTACTGATAAAAACCCTGAAGAAAATAGGCATAGAAGTACCATACCTGAATATGATAAAGGCTATTTACGACAGACCAACAGCCAGCATCATAATAAATGGGGAAAAACTGAAAGTATTCCCTCTAAAATCAGGAACTAGGCAAGGATGCCCACTATCACCTCTTTTATTTAACATAGTACTTGAAACCTTAGCCAGAGCAATTAGGCAAGAAGAAATAAAAGGAATACGTATAGGAAAGGAAGAACTCAAATTATCACTAGTCACAGATGACATGATACTGTACATTGAAGATGAAAAATGATATTTAAAAAAATAGAGATTAGGCAGCAGAGAAGGGATAATAGTTGCCTGAGCCGCATTGGTTGATGGTGGATGGATCATCACCTGTTATACACAGCTGCGTGAAGCTTCTGTGGTCTCTATATATATCATTTCAAGAATGGCTTCAGAACCAGAGGAGACACCAGCCCTGCTCCTTCCTGCACTGACCAGACAACTCCTTTAACGCTGCAATCAGTTCTGAACATTATTCCTCAAGCAGAATATTTACAGGCTAGAACATGACCCAAAGATAACCACCCCGAGTCCATGTTGTGCAGCATTTTCCTGCTCGGGGTCTGGGCTCAGACTGTCTGGGCTGGAATCTGACTTCACCACTTGCTAAGTAAACCTCTATTTCCTTATCTCTAAGGTAAGGGCTATAACTCTACACCCCTAAGAAGTCGTAACGGGTAGCTGCATCTTTAAGAAAGGGGACACCTGTCTTCAGGTAGAAGACTCATCAGACTCCTTCCACACAGGTGCTGCCTTCATGGATATTTGAATGCATGTGAGGGAGAGTCCATGTCCTGACGCCCTCCCGGGCCCCCCCAGCCACACCTGCGCTCATTTCCCAAACACACCAAGCTCTCCTAACTGCCGGTGGGTGCGCCCCTCCTGTTCCCACCCTCTGGCCTGTCCATTCGCTTTAGAAATTTTTACTCACTCTCCACATCTCATGATGCCTTTGCCCCATCTGGGAAGAGTCTCCCGACTCTCAAGACTGCTCGTGCTTTCGGAGCCCTTGTGGATATTTCCAAAGCATTCCCTATCACTTTGTACCCAATTTCCTTTCCCATACATTGATCTCTTCACTGTTTTGCGCCTCCTAAGAGAAAAGACCATTCAAATCCAGGTTCATTCAGTACATAATACACAGCAGCACTCTTCACCACATGAATTAAACAATTGGATATGACTGCCTTATGAGGCAGAGTTCCCACCACTAGAAATTAAGGACATCCCAGTTATTTAGCAGAAAGGATTGCAGCAGCTGATACTTCCCTAAATGGGACCCTCTAAGCCTGAGTTCCTCAGGGCTAAATAAAGCAACTAGCAATCAAGTAAGTAGCAAGTGACTCTGGGCAAGAGTGGACAGGATGGAGAGTCAAGATTTCAGCAAGCAGTGAAAGAGTGGACAAGGAAAGAGATGATGCCAACAAGGACCAGCAATAGCAGACAGCCATTTCCACTCACGGATCTGAAGGAAAAAGGAAGAAAAACCCTGTGAAACAGAGAGAGGAGGTCCTTGATGTGAGTTGGGACCTACGTAGAGGAACAAGACTCAATCACTGCTGAAGAAGGCAAGAGGAAAGGAATAAACCTCCACACATCACACTTCCTTCTGTCACCCTCTGGGAGCCTGTCAGTGCCTACCAATGACCAATCCCAACAAAGAGTCAGAGTCTGGGAGCCGGAGTGCCCAGTGCAGGGCAGGGGACACAGCAGGAGGGTCCCACAGAGGAGAAGCAGGGCGGCCCCGGAGAGGTAAGCAGGGTGTGGCGGGGCCAGGCCAGGACTAGCAGGCTAGCAGCCTGAACTTCATTCACTGAGCCCTCAGGACCTCTGCAGAACTGGGGACATGAGGTGACACGATCCAGGCCTTGCCTGAGGATGATTTATGACAATGAGCTCTGGAGGGGACGAGGGAATGGGAGGCACGGACACTAGCCAGGAAAGCAGGAGAGGGCAGAGGCCAGAGGGGCAGTGCCTATGTGACAGCATGATCGCATGACTCACAGTGGCCAGTAAAAGGCTCCTGATTCTCCAGCTGATTGCCGCTGACATTCCCTGTGAGGGACCCAGCAAGGGAGAGAAGAAAGTTCTGTGACCTGAGAAAACAAGTTTGTCTTTGATTTTCCTGCTGGGTTCTACTTTTACCTCTTTTCCTCGTGACTGACATTACCCCGTGAAATGCCAGCAAGCAGCCACAACAGCAGGTCCCTTCTCGGGCAAAGGACATCACTGAGCCTCCTACCACAGGGAGCCAGAGTACAGGAGGAAGCCCTGTATGATTGCCAGCAGTCACTTGCTGGAGACTGATGTCCTGATGCTTCGCTGGCTCCTCCTCTCGCACCATGACCAAATCCACTACACCTGCCTGGCCCCTTCCGCTAACTCTCCACTGAGTGCTATCTTGGGGCTCATTCTCAGCTACTCAATTCCAAGACCACCTGACAATCTTATGGTCAACTAGGAGAAACGACAAGAAGAAAATGAATCCAGTCATCCCCCATCCTGTGGGGATGGTCCGAGACCCCGCCTCACCCACCCACCACCCTGAGTTAGGCAGGGCCGGCTGCATTTGCTCTGTGCACTTCTGCTTTCTGCAGGACCAGAGTCAGGCCTCCTCCTGCCTTTCGAGCACCCCTGACCTCTGCCACACAGCACCACCGCAGACGGGCAGCCCCGCTTCGGCAGGTGCAGCCAGGGTGACCCCCGATATTTCCTTTCCCCAGGTGGATAGGAAAGAGACCCAGCTGTATTTCTTGTTTTCTGTTCAGAATGAGACTCTTTTTTCATGAGTATGATTATAGAAAGTTTCCCAAAATAAAAAAGAACAGCTGCCTGAGTCCTCAGCTGTTTTTGGACACGCGATGCAGCCAGGCCTCGTTTGATTGGGATTTACCTCTTCCCTCCAGAGCCTCATTAGAAGCCAGCATGGCTGAAAATCTTACGACTCGGCATCGTTGGGCATGTGGAGCACCTTCAGAGATCTGTCTCTCAGCCAGCTCCTTGCCAGGATTCTCAAAGTCAGAGCACAAGGCAAAGCGCACCTGAGAAAGAAGAGTACACCACACGCGTAGGTCTTCACATACTCGTGGCCACGTATCACCAGCAACCGAGTCCGCAAACCCCAATAAACAAGTTTCCATTTCAGACAGCAGGTAGAATGATACAAGCAGTAACTCGACAGGTGTGGCCTTGCACACTCACATGCGCTCACTCTCTGTAACATGTCTGAAGCAATCTTCCCTCTGTGACGAGAAGCCACTTTAAAATTAGAGCTCTTATAACAAATAAGGTGCCCCTGGGAGTCTTCCCCACTTCTTCCACACCCACCAAGACACCCGTCCGCTCTCAAGGACAGCCAGATCCCAACAGGTCAGCACCAGGCTTCTGCTTATGCCCGGGCTGCAGCGGCGACAGTCAGGCATCCCTGGGAGGAAACGAGCAAGGCTGGTGAAAGGCCGAAGTGGCAAGAAACCACTTAGAAACCACGTGTGCCGGAAACTGTAAACATCCTACAGTTTCAACAGTTCCTTCTGGTGATGAATCCAGCCCACAATTATTTATCTTGCTACAAATTTGTTTTTGTTCCTGACATCTTTTTCAAAACCAATTTTGATGACAGAAAGCAAACATTTTTCTTTAATACTCCAGATTCCCAGATCTGTTTTCTATACTAAGGACTATACAAACAAATTATTTGCATCATTATACTGATATGATCTACATCCCTTCACAGAACTGCATTGTTTCCTTGTCTTTTGGATAGACCCACTAAACCCGAGCAGAAGGGAAGCGCAACTCTAAGGACTGGGGGGGCAGGGGTAGGAGGAAGTGCCCTGGAGGGCAGAGGGAGGGCCACTTGGGCAGACAGGACCCGTGCACCACTGTGGCCACCATCCACACGGTGGCTCTTTCATTGTCTCCTGGGAAGTGCTTGGCTGACAGCTTAATGTTCACCTTTCCAAGCCTCGGGGATCAGCTCCTTCTATCGCATCCTATTTTCTTGAGCAAAAAGGAAAGGACTCCATATTAGACACCCGTGATAGTAAGAAAAGGTGAGTAAACAGTTTGTGTTTTCTCTCACTGGAACACAAGTTCTTCAAGGGCAGAAGCATAGTAGATGTGGTTCACGGTGAACTGTTAAGATCATGTTAATCAAATCAGCTAAGTCAACCTGAGCATTGGGCTTCTTTTCCAACCTGAAGCCACCAGAGCTAAGGAGTACAATATTGGGGGTCTGGACGTTTTTGGTTTTCAACAAAACACTGTTTGGATTGTTTTGTTTTTTGTGAAACATTTTCCTGGCTCTGACTCAAAAGGCTCCATTTTGTCAGACTATATTGAGTTGTTCCACTTATGACAGAAATGGCCTCTGGATTTTGTCACTAGAATGAGTTGTTCAAGTGTGCGGTACTCAAAGATGATGCCCTTGATAAGGGGCAAATTCTGAGACGTCCTGAATTAAGTTACAGGCCAGAGAAGGGAGGGACAAAGGCATAGGAGGAGGCTATTTTCACAGCTTCAAGTTAATCGACACAGAAAAAGAAGAAAAAGTCTCTACGTTCCTTTCCTGTGGGCTGAAGGTTACTCCTCCAGGTCACACTGCGTTCTGCTTTTGAAAGCAACCAACCAGAAAGTAGCACAAACTCTCTGAGCTAACCTGCCATCCCAGGACTTGGCCCACTTCACCTTGTCCTACCCCTCTTGTCTACAGCCAATGTAGGTTCAATGTAAATAATTTATGTTCCTTCTCCCCATAATTTTTCTATAAAACATCCAGCCCATTATATCCAGAGGAGACATCTTTCCCACTGCTACCTGGCCAGGCTGCTGGTGGCTTAGAGAATTGGTCCCAGGACACTTCCTTCCCCCATTGGCTAGCATCTGAATGGCTCAATAAACTATTTTCAAGACCTCTCAGTCTCAAAGCTTCATTCAACACCCTCAAACCATTAGAAGTACAATTCTCTTATCCTTCATTCAAGTAAACATGTGTGAAACAATTCCTGTGGGTGCGGCATGGGCAAGGAAAGTTCTTCGAGCTTGTTTTTCCCAGCAGAGGTTTGCAGTGATCCGCTCCTATCCCCACACCGCCCTTGAGAAGTAGCTGGCCTTGGTCTGGGCTGCGTGACATCACATCTGGAACAGGGAAAGTTCACTGGGCACATCGGAGACATCATAGAGCCCGGCAGTTATGTACATTGACTCTAAAGCTGCCCGGGTTCCACACCTGCCATTTGCTAGGTCCATGAGGACAAATGATTTAACCTTGAAGTCAGACATACAAAGGACTTAGATACGGGCTTAGCAGATAGTAAGCACTCTGTGACCAGGGTTTAAGAGGTCTCTAAACTACCAGCAAGAGGAACCATGAGGGACCCAAGCCCTAGCTTCTTCCTAACAACGCAGCCTGAATCATCCTCCTCAGAACCCACCAGCCCCTGCTGAGGCTGCCCTGTCTCCTCCAAATCCACCCCAATGACACAAGTGCCCTTCACCACTGCTCTCTCTAGCCTCTAGGTGTTGCCCCACCAGGTTCTTGTTGACCTCATTGTTCTCACAAACATAAGGGAGGATTCTCTTTCTACCACACTTGAGTCTTTACCAGACTGCAAGGTAAGATCTTGACCTTTCCATTTTTTAATAACTCACTCATAAAGCATAGCTTCACTCTTTTAGTTTACTATAGGACAATGTTCTCAATAACTTGAGAAAAATCTACCCCACAGGCTAAATCAGAAAGCACTTCAGTGGTGGTTCCAATAGCCTGTTCAACAAGTCCCTTCCCGCTGAGTATAAAGTCACATTCTACAGTAGTAAAGGCATCTTGATCCCTTCCTAGACATCAGTATCAGTATACTTTGTGTACATCCACCACATGCCACACCAACACCCACACACAGAGAGAGCCTTGCACAACACCCTACTGAAGAATTTCAGTCCCTTATCTGGAAGGCTACTCAACAGTGGCTGAAGCAAGATGTTAGAAAGTCTGAGCCAAGCTGGACAACATGGGCTTGGAGATGGTTTGTCTCCAAGAACCCACGTGTTGGAAGCTGCATCCCCAGAGTGGTGGTGTTGAGAAGTAGTGTGGAAACTAACAGGTGGGACCCAGTGGGAGTGCTTTGGTCTTGGGGGGTCCTGCACTCAGAAGGGGCAAAGGCAGCTCCCACAAGTCCCTGAGTGAGTGCTCACAAAAGCAAATTGTTAAGAACCCCCCATCACTGCATGGCTGCCTGTCTGTGATAAGCTCTCTCCCTCTTACACACTCATGCCATGTACCCAGGCCACCTGCCATTAGGCTCTCACCAGGGGTTGAACTGTGAGATGATGGGGACTTTGATTTTTAAACTCTAAAACTGTGAAATAAATAAATCTTTTTTTCTTATAAAGTTAATCTGCCTCAGTTATTTCATTGTAGTAACTGTCTTAGTCACTTTCTTGTCATTAGACACCATACCCAACACCAGCAATTTAAAGGAGAGGTTTATTTCAGCTCACAGTTTGTAGAGCTTTCAAGGCAAGACGGCAAGGAAAAGGGCATGGTGGAGAAGAGCTGCTCACAGCATGGTGCACAGGCAGCAGAGAGAAAGTGAAGAGAGCAACAGGGAAAGGAGAGAAGCCCTTCCAGGCCACGCCCCCAGGGACCTGCCTCTTCTGACTGGCCCCTCTTAACAGTAAGTCAGCTGTAATATCCCGTAACCCAGTCACCTTCCAAAGGCCCCACATTCGAGCATGTGAGGCTCTTGAGGGACATCAAAGTACAAACTATAACAGAAATAAAAATGGACAAACAAAGTATTTCTTAAATCCAAGGACCATCTACATCAAAATCACCTGAGTAGGCTTATTAAGGATTTAGATTGCCTAGGTCAGAATCTCTAGAAGTAAAGATCAAAATTTTGAATTTTTAGAAGCTCTTCTTTCTATGCACTCTAAAGTTTGATAGCTTTGGGGGGACTCAGGTTGGTTGTGGAACCCCAAGACATGACCTCACTTCCTTGGCCCCCTGCCCAAACAGAACTTGTAATCCTTGTTAGTGGACATCACAACCCAGTAATAGCCGTCTCTGAGTTCACTTGGCCGGAGACAGTCAACAGTGAACATGCTGAGCTGCTTCCCCACTTCTCGAGGCCGCAGCCTCAGGACCCCGGCACGGAAAGCGTATATGAGAGACTGAGAAGACGGCTGACCCCATCCAGATGCCACAGGCCACATTGCACTGTCACGGACACCCCGGGGAAGGTCTCCCCGGGACTGATTACCAGTAACCTAGAAAATCAAGGTACCCATCTGAAGTCTCCCTAAGCCCAAATACAAATAGCGCAAAAACTGGCAAGAGCCCAGGGCACATTTCACCAGGCCCAGAAACATCCAGTAGCTCTGGGCACAAAAAACCTAGAAACTCAAAGAAGGACTCTCTATGGTGAGAGACTGAAGTTCCATCCACCAGGCGCCGAGAGACACTGGGAAGCCTAGTGTACATCCACCCAGGCCTGGCTGCCACTACTGGAAATGACTTTGCAGGGAGCCTGGCGGAAGTCCGGCTAGTGTGGTCAGTGCAGGCAGTCAGGTTGCACTCACTCATCAAGCCCTTTGAGCCAGTTTTCCTGGGCAGCCAAGCCTTCTACAATCCCTCCCGAACACCTCCACGGCCCACACCTCTACCCAACAGGACTTGATTATGGGAAGAGACATGACAACCCATTTCGAGACATCCATCTCCTTGAGGGCCTTTGCAATGTGGATCGAGATATCTGGTCTTTTGACAATAAACATCCTTTCGCCACAAAATGGCTAGATGAGGAAAGAGACCCATACACTGTATCACCTCAGTTGCAATCCGAAGAAGTCTTTAGGTTTTCTGAGCTAACCAAGGATCTTGAACTCTCAATTCATGCATCCCAATGTGTACCAGAACATCCTAAAATGCCTTGTCCAGGAAATGAATCCATCTACTGCTGAGGTGCAGATCACTGGAGAAAGCTTTATTGTGCAAATGGCCACACTTTTCAAGCCAAACATTTCAGCAAGCATATTCATTATGCTGTCTGTACAGACCAAATAGGGGGACTTGGATGCCAGGTATATAAGTGTGTCAACTATAAACTCCTGGTTCATAAGAAGTGCCACACATCTGTCACAGTTGAATGTGGGCAGCATTCTTTGCCGCCAGAACCCATTATGCCAACGGACCCATCACCCATGGCTGCAGACCCTGCACAGACAGTAATCCCATATAATTCTTCACATCATGAGTGTTTGGAACAAGTGGGTGAAGAGAATAAGGCAGCGAACGCCAGGGAAAGTGGCAGAGCTTTATCCGTAGGTCTTCAGGACTTTGATTGGCTCCAGGTGATGGAGAGAGGAAGTTATGCAAAAGTACTGCTGGTTGAACTAAAAAAAAAAAAAAAACAGATCGTATCTATGCCATGAAAGTTGTGGAAAGGGAGCTCGTCAACATTGACCGAGTACAGACAAAGAAGCATGTTCTGGAGTAGGCATCTAATCCTCCTTTTCTTGTTGTGCTGCATTCTTGTTTTCAGATGGAAAGCAGACTGTGCTTTGTTCCAGACGATGTAAATGGAGGGGATCTAACGTTTCACACGCAGCAACAGAGACTTCCTGAAGAACACACCAGATTTTACCCTGCAGAAATCAGTTTAACATTCAATTATCTTCACGAGCGAGGGCTACTTTACAGAAATTTGAAACTGGATAGTTTATTACTGGACTCAGAAGGGCACATTAAACTCATTGATTATTATGACTGTCAGGAAGAACTCCAGCCAGGAGACAGGACCAGCACCTTCTGTGGCACCCCTAAATACCTGGCTCCAGAAGATATGAGAAGAGAACATTACAGTTTCAGTGTTGACTGGTGGACTCTTGGAGTACTGATGTTTGAGATGATGGTCAAAGAGTCTCCATTTCATATTGTTGAGAGCTCTGTTGACCCCGAATAAAACTTGATCCATTGGGACTGGGGATTTAGCTTAGTGGTTAGAGTGTTTGTCTTGCGAGCACAAGGCCCTGAGTTTGATCCCCAGCACCAAAAAAAATAAATAAATAAAATAAAATTTAAAAAAAAAAAAAACTCGATCCATTATCTCTTGCAAGTTATTTTGGGAAGAAAAATTCACATGCCAAGTTCTCTCTCTGTAAAAGCTAGAAGTATTCTGGAGGATTTTCTGAACAAAGACCCAAAGGAATGACTGAGTTGTCATCCCCAAACAGGATCTGCTGACATTCGGGAGCATCCGTTCTTTCAAAGTGTCAACTGGGACAGTATGGAGCAAAAGCAGGTGGTACCTCCTTTACACCAGCTATTTCCGGAGAACTCGCTTTGGACAACTTTGATTTCCAGTTTGCTAATGAACCTGTTTGGGACACTCCGGATGATAAGGACATCGTGAGGAAGATTGATGGATGTGAATTGCAGGTTTTGAGTATATCAAAAATCTTTTGATGTAAGAAGAAGGAGTCTGAGCCTCATTTTCCAACAATGCGTTCCGCTTATGTTGCCATTTAATGTGTGGGAAAACATGTCACCAGCCTGGATTCAATCAACCATTTCATAATTGTCTGGAAACCCATTTTAACTTCTTTTTCGTAGTTATATTTAGATGTAATACTTGATTCTTATCATCTATAATAGGGAATTTTGAATATTTTGTTGATAGAGTTGCTTTTTATGATTTCAGTTAAATAACATTGAGGCAATTTCTTTGTTAACCAAACTTGTAAACACCTTCCATTTGTTAAATAGAAACAGAATGTATACTTTTCCTTGTTTACAAGATACAGGAAAATAATTTATTTTTTAAGTAGACTGTCTTAACTATGCTTGTTTCTCTCCAAACCATATTACCTGTAATTTTGGGCCCCAGTTTATGTAGTGGGGTTTTTTTTGGTTTTTTTTTTTGGAAAATCCAAAAAATAGTAACAATTTTGAAATGATCTGCAGAAAACACATATATTATAGCTCTATCTCCTTAGGTAAGTTTTATAATTTAGTCAGGTAGTACATGAAATACACAGTAAATTTATTTTAAGGGTAGTTCTTTAAACTATTTTTATTAAAATTAGTGGTTAGCAATTTATTATGTAAAGAGTTACCAGATATAGCATCCCTCTGCTTTTAGTACCATTTTTATGCAAAGGACTTGAAAAGTAGCCACCATCATCTAAATAAGTTACAATGGAACAATCTTAGTAAAATTTAATTTTAGGTAAGCTATCTAGTTTTAAATTTAGAATGGTTGGGTCGATTTAGCTCAGTGGTTAGAGTGCTTGCCTTGCAACCACAAGGCCCTGAGTTCAATCTCCAGCACCAATAAAAATAAATAAATTTAGAATGGTTTAAAATTTGTAGGTATTTAATAAATTATCTTTTTATCTTTTTTTGGATGCCCTGTTTCATTAGAAATATAACTTTTCCAAAGCTTATAGTCATATATTTTCATTTCTTCAAATAACTAAGTTTGAAAATAATGAAAACATCGAAGGAAAATATTTATATACATTTACATGTTCATTTGTGAGGTATCTATGTCTCTCTTAGTGTCTGGAACTTGTTTTAAAACAAAAATCAGTATTCACATCATAAAGTTAAAGAGAATTCTGCCATGTCAGAAATATGTTTATTATCTAGGTTTGAAGTGTTGCCCTTTCCCATAGGGCATTTCAGACTGTAGCATAATCACACCAGGCGTTTGTTTAAAATGTTTATCACAGAGTCCACATTAGAATTCTTTTGGTTCTTTGGGTTTCATTTTGAGAAACACTTTCTTCAAGTTATTCTTTTGCCCTCTAGTTAAGTAGTAGAAAGCGTATTCATGGTATAATATTTTAAGATGGTATAAGCAGCAATTTACAACCTTATAACATTTTTGAACATTCATTTCAAATGAATGACTTCATTAGATAAGATATCTTCCCTCTTACCCCCAACAAAATCTTACTAGTTTTGTATATGAATGATACACAAATGATAAGCATTTTTCTTCCATGAGGTTTTAACCTTTATTCAGGGTGGTATTTTGTTTTTAAAATATTTTAAGTAGTAAGATTTACTGTGTATATTTTATGCAGAATTGCATTACAAATATATTTTAACTGTGTTCTATCTTTTGCAGTCTTTAGTGTTGTGCCAGTTTTTTCCACACTATATAGAAGTTTTCTCAAAATACTCACCAGAGTAATAAGGCAGTTTACAGTCAGAATGGTTGCATTTTGGTGTTCTAAGGAATAATTTATTTTGCATAAGCCTGTGGTCAGGTTATCTTATGCATCTGCACCCTGGATTAAATTTCAAGTACCTCGTTCAGTGCCAATACATTTACATTAAAATTTGAATTTTGTCATGTAGAAGACTTCCTTGGTCATCATAATGTAATCTGTATTCGTGTACCTTCTTTTGTCATGTTAAAAACCTTTAAATAAAACATTTAATAAACATTAGAAAGTTTTTTTAAAAGTTTGACAGATTCTGTTCTACATCATTTTGAAATCTACATCATTTCAAAATAAGCATTAACTGTATTAACAAGCATTCTATGCGTACCTGACCAATTAAACTGTTGGACCCTAGTCCAGTGATCTCTAACATAAAACTATGTATACCATCCTCTATTATCTAAAATACGTGCTTGTCATCACTGAAGATAAACTATGTCACTGAAGAATGTGTTCAAGTCAGGATGACCTCTGGCCTCAGGAACCAATGAAAACAACTCAGTTTTCCTCCTTCAAGGTGAAGGAACTGGTACAAATATACAATTGAAGCCCATAATAGCAAATCTAAATAGGTTACAGGTGAATTCTAGTGGTTGTTAGACGAGCATTACAGTTAGCCAGACCAGGGTTCGAATCCCGGCACCAAAACGGATTACCCGTGTGACCTTCCATTTTCTTAACCAGCCTGTGCCTCCACTTTCTCCCCTGCAAGACTTAGATGCTAACCCTTATCTCACAGTCTTGTTGTTGATTAAGGAGAAAATGTAAGGCATCCAGTACAATGCATAGTAGGCATGTGTTAAAAAGTTATTTTTTCTAGATAAGAATCATTCCTGGTGGTTTCTGAATAAACCGAACAGCTCTCATCTAAGTAAAATCTTCAAGGTTGTTAGTAAGCTACTGGCCAAAGAAATTGCCTTCTTTCCAGACACCCAGATCCCTTGGTAGTGAGATCCGTAAAGCACCACAGAGCAAGGCGACACAAGCTGAATTGGCAGATACTCTACCAGACCACCCCAGGCCCAGGGAAAATCCAAGGAAAGGCAGCAAAGGTTGGAATGTGGGGTAGAGTCCTCAAAGGTAGGACAGAGTCATTTGGTAACAGTTTGTACAGCATCCGTGCCAGGCAGAGAGTGGTGCAAGGAATACAGCCTGGAACAAAAGCTACAGAGCTCACGCTCTACCACAGGAAGCAGACGGTCACCACTCAACACTCCAGAGCAAAAGAAAGCAGAGGAATGTGCTTGGCCTGGGGGCATACAGCAAGTGCAAGAGGGGACAGGGGACTTTAGTTTTTACCTCTTGGCGCCAATTTTGATTTTGAGTATGGAGAACTCCTGCGAGCAGTGAGAGAAATACCTGCACATCTGAAAGGGCGGTTGCCTGCGGTGGGCTAAGTGCTGGGTGGGTCTGTGCGCTGGCTGCCAAGAAAGGCCCCAGAGAAAGGCTACAGCGTGAGCCCCGCTGGCAGCTGTCTGCCAAGGGAAGCCAGTCACCGACAAGGCAATTTAGAAAAAGTCAGAGTGACCAAACACCAACCCATAATTAAGAAAAAAAAGATTAGCTTTACCAGGAAAAACAAATTGCTACAAAGGAGCTGGAACCAGTCTGGGAACAAACAGTGCTTATTTTCACACTGTTTCGCAGCATGAGGACATTAAAAGCCAACAGGGAGCAGCTGGAGAGGAAGTAGAGACAGTAGAGCAGACACGCGGATGAACAAAACCGAAGGACAGGCCCCTGCGACCTTGAGCCAAACATGGTCCTGTCTCAACTCAAGGCCTCCCAGTAGCCTGCTCCCTGCAGCCATCAGGTCAGCTCACGGGACAGACTGTTCTTCCTGCTCCAGGTTTCATCTGGCTAGCACCTACTCATTCTTCACATCAGCTTGAATGCCACTTATGGGAAGAGGTTTTCCTCATGTTGGTCTAGATTAGGGCCCCTTGCTATAGTCACACAACATTCTCTCTGTCTGCCCTCGCAGTGCCCATCAACTCTGTCACCATTATTAATTTAGATATCAGTCTTCCCAGCTAAATAGTAAACCTCATGCGGGCAGAGCCCCTCGCATGTGTTCATGAGACACCTGATAAATTAAGCAGTTGATTGAAGAGGAGCAAATTTATTCTGTAACTCTGGATCCTTCCTTCTCCTTGAGTTCTAAACTGTAAGAAGAACATCAAGTGGCACCTCTAAGGAGAAGAGAAAGGACAGTTCGTGCCTGTGGCGGCTCAGCGCTTAGGCTTTATGATCACCTAACTGTCAACTCCGAGGACAGAGTGCCAGCTCTAGCTTCCCTTAAGGCAGCCATGATTCCGGGACTCATGCCCTTCTCCCTTCTTCGCCCTGGAAGAGAACCTCTTCGGTCAGTTCTGACAAGAGCAGAAGCCCCATTCCCAAGAACACTGAAGTCCCCAGAGAAGAATTTCCTCCCCTCCCAATGCCTTGAGTTGGGCCAAACGCCTACCCTGGAAACGACCGCCACGCCAGGGAATGGGAAACACTGGTTGGTTTAAGCCAATAGGATCCACCTCTGGAGCCAGATGTGATATTCCTCCCACGCAGCTGCACAGGTGAGCCAAGTACAACATGACCTTAAAGACAAAAGCCAAAGGCTGTTGAAGAAACTAAGAAATATCTTCCAAAAGCAATCAACAAATACTTATTATACAGATGGACTGACTTTTCCCAAGTCACACTCAAGTTGTTCCACTCCACATGAAAAACTATGTCACGGCTGTTGTATAGACCCTCAATGTTTAGGGTTGATATTGCAGAGTTAGAACTTTGTCCAGTTTTCTTATGTTGCAGAAATTAAGGCACAGAAAAGTGAAGTCATTTGCCCCAGGATATACATCTACTTAATGCCACTAAAAAGAACATTACCCGGGTGTTTTTATTTCAGATCTAATCCTTCCAGTATGTTATCACTACACAATCAGGCCATATTATTTGTCATTTCTGTTATGCTATACACATTTTGTTGACAGGGAGAGTATTTTGCTAGGTTTGTGAAGAAGGAATTAGGTAGGAAAAGAGTTAAAGAATGGGAAAAGAGAGAAGTACAATACATTTTTAATTCACAGAACTGTCTTGTGTGTCTATTAACCCTAAAAGCAAGGCTTTTCTCAGATGTGAGAAAATATGATCAAGGACTTTGATAATAAGAATCCAAGTAGTAATGAGAATTAGGCTTATAAGTCCTGATTCCAAGGACTGAGCATCACTTAACACAAGACATTGGTTCTGCCCTCAATGACCAGTGTGCTTGAGACCTGCTGGAGAGTGTTCATTCGAATGGTTTTGATTTGAGGAGCCACTCTGTAGGATTCGGAAAGAGCTCCTTCTGATCATTTTTTAAAGTCACCGAACATGGCATTGTCAAGATTCATCCATGTTGTCACATAGGGCAGGATTTTGTTTTAATGAGTCTGAATATGCCATTATATGTATATACCACATTTTCTTTAGCCTCTCTCTATGAATGGCTATCTAGGCTGCTCCCACCTCTTAGCTCTTGTGACTAGTGCTGTAATAAACATGAGAGTACAAATATTTCTTAGAAATCCTGATTTCAGTTCTTTTGGATAAATACCAAGAAGTGAAATTGCTGGATCACATGGTACTTCTATTTAAGTTCAAGTCCTTCCTGGATTACTTAGTGAGTTTGAGGCCAGCCTAAACTATATTGTGGGCTCCTGCACAAAAATTTAAAAAAAAAAAAGACAAATACTGCATTATTCCACCTGTATGAGTATCTAAAATAGTCAAACTCATAGAAGCAGAGAATAGAATGATGTCTGCCAAAGGCTGAGGCGTAAGGTAAAGAAACGAAGAGTTACAATTCAACAGATGTTAAGTTTCAACTATGCATGATCAATAGTTCTATTCTGCAATATTGTGTCTATAATTAACAATATTGTATTGTACACTTGAAAATTTGGTAAGAGGGTAGGTCTCATGATCAGAGTTCTAGCCACAAAAATGTCACAATAAATTTTTAATAGATTTTTATTAAAATTTATCCAAAATTATACAAACTTATAGGATATTACACAAGCTTACAGACCACAATACATTGTACCTTTTGCTTATGACAGTGAGCAATGTAAACAACCACATAAATGCAGCGTTAAGTCACAACTATGTAAAGTTACTGTAGTACCTAGTGTATGTGTCACTGTTTTAAATTTGGGTTATTAGGTTCTTATTTTTAAGACATCATTATTCCTCTGGATTCCCACTCCCCTCCCCCTTTGCCCTCTTCTTGTTCCAAGTGTTAGATATAAGCTAATAGACAAAGGGTTCAAGGGATCAAAATAAATTTTAAATATCACAGAGTAACCTGGACTATGGAGCCTAAACAAAACTGGCCAGATCACAAAACTATTTCATTTTCAGGGCAGACCACAGTCAGCTGTGGATTCAGGACAAATGGACATTGCACAGTTCAATGCATCCTTCCCAGAGGTCTGGCAAATCTGTCCATTAAATTACTACAGCCGCTGTGGAAAACCGTATGGCACTTCCTCAAAAAACTAAAAATAGATCTACATATCATCCAGCTATTCCATCCCTGGGTATACATATACAAGGAAAGGAAGTCAGCATACAAATGAGATTACCTGCATGTCTGTGTTTATTGCAGACCTGTTCACAATAGCCAAGATAGGGAATTGGCATAGGTGTCTATCAACAGATGAGTGCAGAAAGAAAATCAAATAGATAGATAGCTATCATCTACAGACAGGTAGATGATAGAGATATCAGATATAGATATGTATCAGATATATAAATATATATTAGAGTATTATTCTGCCATAAAAATAATGGAATCCTACATTTTGCAGAAAAATGAATGGAACAAGAAGACATTGTGTTAAGGAAAATAAGCCAGACACAGAAAGTTAAATATGGCATGTTCTCTCTCTCCTATGTGGAAACTAAAACAATACCAAAAAAAATATGATGACCTGAAAATAGAAGAGGGGCTATTAATTAGGGTCTGGAAAAGGTGTCAAGGGTTGAAAGAGAAGGAGGAAGGGTAAAAGAAGGGAAGTAGACATGGCCAAAGCTCAATATATGCACATATGGAAATGCTCCAGTGAAATCCATTAATTTGTATAGTTAATATGAGTCAATAATTACAATAATTTTTAAAACCTTAAAACAAAGAAGTCACACCTATTTCAGGTAAGGAAGAGCCTATTCAAAGGAAAAGAGCTCACTCAGAGAATGCTTATCTTAAGCCATGATTTACCCTTAGTATCCCAGCAGCAATGAGCCTACTTGAACTTTCATTCCCTTCCAGATGCCTACCAGCCTCTGTCTTCCTCCATGACTTCCTCCAAGCTCCAGCTCAAATTCTTTTTCTTAACATAAGTCAAATTGTGTAATTCTACTGCTCGGAACAAAGAAAAATGATCACAGAATGAGCTTTGCCTTGTTAACACAATCCACAAGGCTGGAACTCACATTCCCTGACCCCAGCAGACCACCAAGACCACCTCCCAAGTCATCTTCATTTCATGATCACTGCTCTCCACTGAAACTCTTTCCCTACCAAGCATATTGGTCAGCTTTCCCATCGTTAGCACAAAATACCTGATACCTGCAATTTAAAGGAGAAGGAATTTAATTGTCTCATGGTTTCAGAGGTTTCAGTCCATTGTCAGCTGGCTCCAAGGTAAGAACATCATGGTGGAAAGGCATGATGGTGCAAAACTGCTCACTTCATGGCACCCACGAAGCAAAACACAGGGAAAGAGTGCCAGCTAGAGCCATATCTTCCAAAGGCACACCCCCAGCGACCCACTCCCAAGTAGGCCCCCCCTCTTAATAGAATACTGAGCTAGGAACATCAATAAGTTAAACCACCGATGAGTGTGATGCCCCATGATCCAACCACCTGTCCAGAAGTCTCTCAATCCAGTCAAGGTGACATTTAAGACTAACTGGAACATTAACTTTTAAAACCAGGTAAATGTTACCTAGTCTCTTAGTTTCCTTAGATAATTTCCCTTTCAACATTGTATTTTAGTCATTTCTTTACCTCTTTGTCTCTTCCAGAGCCAGAATGGGATTTCACTCACCCTGAGTTATTGAGTTGCTAGCCATTGGGCAGAGTAGATGCCCAGTTAGGATGTGTTCAACTGAATTAAACTGAGTCACATAATGTTAATCTCCACAGTCTGTAAGGTAACTTCAGCCCGGATTCTTGAGCTCAGCATCAAATCACCCTGGCCACTACTGGTACACTCTTGCATTCATTAATTCATTTAACATTTGAAGGCCTATTTTGCCTCGGGTTCTATATTCAATGCAAAAGAAATATGGCTGGAGAGTGTATGCTCCCAGCACTCAGGAAAGCCACAGTCTAGATGGAAAGAATGGACAACCCTGTGACAAACATTCTAACATATCTGGCCCAGTATCCAGTGTCTCCCTGCTCTAGTTCTTCTCTCTCGGATTCTTTTTGCCTTTATTCCTGTTCCAAAAACCTCAACACTCTATCCTGAAACCATCCAAAACCATGACCAGGATAAAGGACTTGTCCCTAAATCTCTTTTCAGTGTAACCAGGCTCCCTACAAACCACTCTTCACAGAATAAAGAAAAGTCACCTTCTTCAAAGAATCTACTGCTTCAGGACACTGACCTGACTCTGAACTCTGGCTTCTGATATAAATTATCCAGTGCTCTTTAATTTTGAAGTACACAAGGTACCCCTGGGGATCTGATTTTAAATGGATACCCTCAGGATCTATCCCGAGATAGTCTTGTTATCTACATTCATTTCAAGCCTCCTAGGCGAGTTTGCAGCAGGTCATCTACAAGCTTTGAGAGACATTGTCCTAAGATCGATGTGCTTAATCTTAGAATCCTCTACACTGCCTGTATCTCACCCCACTATCATTGAAAGCATCACTACAGTTTTAGAGTCTAAAAACCTTCACTGACTGGGCTATTTTCCCAAATCTCCTGCCAAAGGAGGTGTAACTTAGCAAGTCAAGAGCCTACCATGGGCATGACTGTCTGCCTCGGCTTTTGAAAATTAATTCCCGAGGTCTCTATCACTGGGCCCTGCCTATCTTCAAGACATCTTGATTCCTTCCCTCAACCACCTTCCAGTTGCTCTCTAGGACTCTGACCTGTTTCATCATTATAGGGACACCATGTTTTGCCCACGCCTAAAATCTTGCTCTCTCACTTTCCTAGTCAAGTTTGGTTGTAGGCTCTAGCCCTCCCCAGCCTATCCAGGCAAGTGTAAATTACTGATGGTATCAAGTCCTCAAAAAGAGCAGCCCACAGTCACATTTTCATCTGAAATCCCATAGTGCCCACTGTTTACATCGCTCCTTGATGCATGTTATGCCTGGTCCTGTTACCTATTTCCTATCTCCCCAGCTCAAACGTAAATTAATATGACTGAGTACTTGTAGGTTAAGTAATCCTAAAGTAATCCTTAATTTGGGGGAACACAAAGTAAGAAATTTATAATAATGGTAAATGTCCAGAGGAAAATGTATTGCTAGAAAGGTTGGCCTTAGAAGAGAAACTAAAGTTTGCACAAAGTCCCCAGAAAGAACAGACTTTAGCCATCATATTCCCCATTTACTGAGTGCCAACTATGTGCAGGCACTAGTCACACTGTATTATATTCCTTTTCTTTAATCCTCATAACTATCCTATGAAGAAACTGAAGCTCATGGAAGTCTTATATTTCCCAAGTTGATACAACTAGAAAATGAAAACACTAGGCTGGCATGGTGGCACATGCTTGTAATCTGAGCTATTTAGAAAGCTGAGGCAGGATGATCACAAATTCAACTCCAGCCTAGACAACTTAGCGAGACCCTGTTTCAAAAAAAAGTAGATCGGTGTGAAGACCCTGGGTTCAATCCCCAATACAGAAGAAAGAAGGAAGGAAGGAGAGAAGGAAGGAAGGAAGGAAGGAAGGAAGGAAGGAAGGAAGGAAGGAAGGAAAAGGACGGAAGGAAGGAAGGGGAAGAAAGAAAGAAAGAGAAAGAAAGAAAAAGATATATGAAAATGCTGAGATAAAAATACAGATTAAATCCAAAGTCCCATGATCTTTCTACTGCATTACAAATCAAGGCAACAATTATCACCACCTCCTCAACTTTGCCAGGGCTCTGGATCACTCGAGGCTCTAATAGTACTTGGAAATTTAGAAGACATTTAAAAACATATATGGTCAGAAGAGATTTTTCGGGAATAATCAGGGAATAACATGCAGTTGGGTCCACAGAGCAAGAAGGTGTTTGGATGAACCACCATGCAGCAGTATACATTCCTCTCTTCAACTCTGTGATGCTGAATGCAATGCAGACTGAACTCTGAGCCTTTGAATGTTTTCTCTTTGGGGATCTGACTTGGAAAGCAGGCTGTTGAGCAAACTGCTGCATGGTGGGTCATCCAAACAAGACTTCAGGGCTGAGCTTCTCTAGTTCCTGTGTCAGCCCAAAAGAGCCCCTGGCCCCTTTCCTCCTTTCAAAGGCTGCTCCCAGCATGAGCACTGGATGACCAGCCCTCATTAAAAAGTGCTTAGTACCAGCTAGCCAGAACACTCTCGTGGCTTCCGGAGCTCTCATGGATGCCAAGAATAAATTAAACAATGTCAGTGGGAGTTGTGAGCTTGGGGTGAGGCAACACAGAGATTGGAAGCAGATACAGCGAGCCACACAGCTTGCGCTGCCTAGGAGTCACAAGACCAGGTTCCCGGTCTACAGGATCCTGGGTCTTGTTCATCTTTCCACACATTAGTCTTCATCTGTAAATGAGACGAATAATCCCTGGACTAATTCCACAGGCCTTGGCAAGACTCAGATGAGGGATTTGTATAGGAAAGTTCCATATAAGCTCTAAATGCCTCCCTCAGCTTCTCTGGTAATCTGTGCTTCCCCAAAGCACTTACCCTACTTTACAGTTGTTATTTCTTTGTCTTTTTCTCTTCTAGATTATAAGTACACTAAGGACAAAAACTAAACTGTTCTGCTCACCTCTGCCTAGTATCTACCACCGTGCCAGGCATTTGGTTGGTGCTCAGCAAGTACTTGCCCAATCACGAATGAATGAACGAATTCCTATGCAATATTCGTTTCTTTTGTGAAAATCTCATGCCATGGTATTAAATCCTGTGTCATCATCACTGTCTTAGTTTATCTCAGTTACTGGCAAATTTGTTTAACTTTATAACTAAAAACCACCCATCAGGCACAGCTCTGGTCCTCAAGAAATATATATTGCAAAACAAATAAAAACATGTACAAACAAAATATCAAATAACAATGTACATAGTAAAGGCCATTTCTAACAGATTCCTCGTTGTATTTCAATTTTTTCAGCGAATTAGCCTCTGGGGTAATCCCCAACGTCCTGAAACCCAAAGTTTCTAGACCTGCAGGCCATGGAGTTATTAGTATGACCAAATGGACTAGCTTAAATACAATTTCGATCATGTAGAAATCTCAGACTTTGGTGAAGATCTGACCATTTTCTCAAAACAGTCAACAGTTAGGGAAGGTGTGGAAGAGAAGGCAGAGATGCTGCTACAGATCTTAGGGAAACTTTTTACGGAAATAAAAGATCCAGACTCAAAACTACAGGCAGACTCTATCATTTACAATGATCCATATGCGATGGGAATTGGGACGCAAAACACATAGCAGAGATTTAATGCCCCAATATTTGAAATTACACATTCATGGATCTGCTTTTATGTGGAACACATATGCAGACCTAATAACTTGATCTTGCCACCGGCGGTTTCTCTAGAGAGGAATTTTTCTTTGTGGTGCTGCAGCTAGAGAAGGTGAGGACAAGGGCATCCAGTCACACAGGAAAGCTTGGGCACAGTTCCAGCAAGGAGGAATTGAGAGAAGTCTTTATCACTGTGGAGACGGTAAGCAGGGGAAGACAAAGTGACAACAACGAGCTGAGAGATCTAAGAGAAAAACCTTCTCTTCCTAGCAGCTCACCAGTTTATGAACCTTGAAATAGCCAAGCCTGAGAAGATAGACTGTAGAATTCCTTAATCAATTCTAATACCTCCCTTAAAGACAACAAGCAAATATACAATGAATAAAATTTCCACTGTACTCATTATCCAACAAATAATTGCTATGGCAGTGGAGATAGCCCCATGGAGAGATTTGGTGCATACTATAAACTACTTTATCTTTGTCTTTCCTCTCATTCTTCTTTCTCAAACAAAGATGCCACCATTTTGAAGTCAAGTACCACATTCTTGGGATGGAGGAATGGTGGCCTAGAAGGAACAGAGCCTTCAACTCAAGGACTTTTAGAGCAAGAGTCTCTACTCCAGCACCAGACCTTCTAACACACTTCTTTTTTTTTTTTTTTTTTTTTTTGGTGCTAGGGATCAAACTCAGGGCCTTGCGCACTTCTATCTTGATGAAAAACACCGCAATTTAGAGATTTTATGTTACTGCTGAACCTCAGGGTCATTGATACAGAGAAAGCTCAATATTCAAGGGAAGTCAGAAACAGTTCTCAACTTTAAGAAACAGTAGCATAAACTTGACAAGGACATGAGGAGTATGCACACAACTATAAATCTATACAAAGCAGATTACAAGTCTCACAAGAGAAATCAAACAAAATGTTATCTCGAGGATGGGAATGGTAACAGGGAGACAAATCACTTCTGTTAGAAGAAAATGAGGGAAGGAATCATGGTTGAGTTGACTTTGAGATGGGCCCTGGAAGAACAGATTTCTGATGGATGAAAATGGGGAGAGAGGCAAACCAGGCTGAGATAACAGCGTCACAAAAGCATGGAATTGAAGACCCTGAACTGCTCTCGGGGATTTGGTTTAACCAGGCAGAGGCTGCAGAGAGCAATCTTCACCAATCACCCAATTGATCTATTTCTGTATCCCGCCACATTTTCTCTGATGGTCTTTGTCACTTACCTGACCCTTGTCACTTATCTGACAGTGTAATAAACAGACTCTAATTTGTCTGTTTGTTTTCTAGAGTAACTAAAACAGGAGCCCATAGTTTCTCTTCTCAGGACCCTTTTACATTCTCAGAAATTAAGGACCTCAAAGAGCTTTTTCATAAATACTTACTGTGTTAGAAGTTTAAATGGATAAATATTTAAATATTTACTTTAAAACAACAAGAATAAACATATTACATTTTTTCATATATTTATTTGCCATTTTTATTTCTTCATCTGAGAAATGTTTATTCATTTCAGATGCCCATTTTTGGATAGGGTCTTTAAATTTGGGAGGTTTGATCTTTTTGAGTTCTTTATATATTCTGGATATTAGGCCTTTATCTGAGGGACAGCCGGCAAAAATTTTCTCCCAGTTTGTGATTTTTCGTCCTACTCTATTAGTAATTTCTTTTGCCGTGCAAAAGCCTTTTAATAGGATGTGGTCCCAAGCATCAATTCTTTGAATTGTTTCCCGTGCAGCCTGAGTTTTATTCATAAATTTTTTTCCAACCCCTATGTCTTGGAGAGT
>PVJO010022530.1:0-27907 GCA_004026905.1 Hystrix cristata | reverse complement strand
AAATATTTAGGGAAATTTTAACCTAAGAGAAAGATCTATATGCTGGAAACTAAAATGGACACAAATAAAGGGAAAAATAACTCATGCTTATGGATCAGACAGTTACTGTCAAAATACCCCAACTAACTAAAAGAACACAGAGATTCAGTGCAATTCCTTACATGCCAAATGGTTCTGCAAATTACCAAACAGAGCAGGAAGTGGGGAGAGGGCATAAACTGTACCATAAGAAGTAAGTACGAGGTAAGGACATCTATGTAGCAGCTTACTAATTAATGCAATTATTAAAATGCTAAGCAGCACACAACTGCACTGAGAATTTCTTTCAAGGGCATGGATAAAAATTACTTGCCCAAATCAATTTTTAGGCTTGCTTTGCCCTTCACACACGGAATTCATTGATACTAAGGCGATTTTATCATACTACACATGAAATGTAAAGGCTTCTACTCTGAAGAACGAAACATTATTTACTAGCCGTTGCACTGAGATGCTGCTCCAGGTCAGGGTGTGAAGAAATTAGTGTGATGTTACCTCTCTTCCCTATAACACATGATAGAGTAGTCATGCTTTTCTGGTACCTGTTGTTCTTGAAAAAGGAATTAGCGTCATGAAGTTTCTGGAAAAAACATTAAATTGATTCTAATTAAGATTAAGAGACTACTTGGTCATACTGAGTCAATTTAGGCATAAAATTGCAATCATTTTGACATTAAATTCTCATTACTGTATTTCCTTGGTGCATCACTCTTTTAGATGTTTAGGAATGCTGCCTAATAATTATCTTTCCTTAAGCGACATTCCTTCGTCTGCTTGTACTTTTCACCTCCAGTTGCCTTCTTTCCAACACCAAGACCACCCTCTTCTGTGTTACGAACTTTGAAATTTATGTGAGGAGGAACTAAAGAAAAAGAGAAGCATAAAATTATTTTTTCCACTGGTTTACATAAGAAGTTAAAACAAGGGCATTTGGTTCAATTCGTCTCATCCTACACGGGTGCTGAGAGAGCATTTCAGGCGTCCCGAGGCCGAAATGACAACAGGAAGAAGACTTTGCATTGCTACGTGCTGAGCATTCCCTGCTCTGCTGAGTCATCACCTCGCACAAGTTCCAGGTACCGGCGATATCTGAGGAGTCTGCGATATAGACCCGCTCAGACCCCAGTCTTTGGTTAACACAACCACTGAAGCACCACAGGAGTGCTACAGACGGCCTCCTGCGGATCTGAGGCCAGCTGCCTGACAATGGCCCAGGAACTCACTACTTTCTGCTTCACACAATGCCCCTGAACTTCTCTGCCCTTCGCGTTCTGGAGAAACTGGCCTGCACAGACCCACAATGCAGCCTTCAAGGAGGCCCACTGGCTTCACTAGCTCTTTTAAGTGTGGCTCTGAAGGATGCGTGTCCAGAATAATCACCGTAGCTCCCTCTAGGATGTACTGCAAGGTCAGCTCTGCACTGGAGAGAGGAGTAAAAGATAAAAATATTTGACTTCAAATCTCCTGGTGGTTTTCATTAAAAGATAAATCTACCTCGATCCATTTGAACCTGGATTTTTATAGCACAATAACAAAAGGGGCAGTGTGAAAACGACTTCATTTTACATACCATATTTTTCTGACTGCTCATTTTGGTCCATAAATGCATTTAGCAAGTCCAAAGGCAATGGGAAAGTGTGTAGCACATGGCAGCTTTGCAGCCAGGTGAAATATTGTCCAATCAGTTTGGAAAATTCAAGATCTGACTCTCCCAAAGAGCGTTTCTTTTTGCTCAGTCTGAGAATACAGCAAAAGTCAATGTATTCTCCATCTGAGTCTCTTCATGTGAAGTGACAACATGATCAAAGGCTGCATTGTGTGAAGACACAATAGGCAGCAGAATGTCACCTACCATTTCAGAGTTATACTTCAGTACATTTGAGAGGCTGAGCTCTCCAACAGGCATTTCAGCAAAGAAGACTCCTTTCAGTGCTTGCTAGGACCCAGAGTCCACTGCTTAGCTATGTTTTAGGGATAGTTTTTGGATAGGCTGTTTCTGGAAGGAGGTCTCCTGTGACATAGTCAGGTCAGAAAGGACACAATTACCTGAGAAAGTGTCCTTACCCACAGTGGGATAGTCGATAAGCCATTTATGTTTCCTAGGATGATTTATAAACCTTGACAAAGCTTAAAAGTCATTAGTTTCTAACATTTTAAGAGACAACATATAGGTAGCATGAGTTGTGAATAAAATTCTTTGCTGCAAAGCATTAGATCCTAACTAAAGAGAGATTCAGTGTTACAATAATGATATGAGTAGCAGCAAAAGTTGGATAGCATCGAATGCAATAATTATCACTTTGTTTCCGGTCTGAGGGACCTCCCTTGTCATTTCTGTTTCACGTAACTTAATTTCCCCTGATATTCCATTAATTTGCCTTATTTCATAGCTCTACTTTTCCTATATCTCCACTAAGGTATCTTAGAGGCAGAAAGTAAAAAATTCTCAAGCACCCATTTAGTCAATAAGTTCTTACTGACATCTAAATGGTAAGTATATCATAAACTTATTATTTTTAATAAGGCTTATTATTTTATTAGACCTACATTTAATGGGACCTTTCCCAGTGTAATCACTCCTGGAGGGCCTTAGTTCCAGGATCTATGGGGACCAGAGGGAAAGAGTGAGAGTCCCCTGCTCTTAAAGATGTGAGGGGGTGCTGGGGATTTAGCTCAAAAATGTGATGGGAGTCAGGCTGCCACCGGCTAAGTCGTGCCTGGCAGGGACAGAGCACATCAAATTGGATGCTAACCATAAACATTAAATATTTTAATGTACAATAGTTAGCATTGCTCTGAGAAGGCCTTTTTAAATTATAAGCTTTTATTCATCTTTATCAAAATTTAATTTTGGGCCTGATGAATATCAATGCATGCAGGGCTCACTGTGCAGAAGCGCTTGGGCAGCTTTGTATCCTTTTTCATGCTGTGTATTCTTTCTACAAAAGTGCTTTCATTTCTTGGCCTTTGGAGATGGCCTCTTTATAACAACATCTTTAAAAATGGACTTTTCTGCATCAATTTATCTCATTTCAAGACTCAAATATTGGCTACATGTAATATTCTCAAAGCCAACACTTTTCCTATGTTTCTCTTCCTTTTTTTATGTTATTATTCTTAGCAAATGTTATCACCTTCTTCCCAGTTACTCAGACCAAGATTTAGCATCATCTAGTTTCTTCAGGCACCATGAACATAATTTATTATAACTCTATCTATCTTTGAATCCATAACTTTCTCTCCAAACATTTTGACAATATAGTAGTCCATGATTCTGTAGTTTTTCATCTAAAAAAAAAAAAAAACCTGTAAGATGCTTTATGCAGGTAACCCCAAAATCCCAAAACTTACTACTATACTTTCACACAGAGACAGATTCAAAGCTGAGACTGACTATCTACCTTTCCTTGTAACACTTTCAACCTTCTGGCAAATTCAATGTTCTCCAAACTGCATTGCAAAATCCTCTGCTATATATCCCCAGGTTCATTTTTATCTCAGTTTGTTGTGTTCCTTGAAAATCTATCCTGAAATGTCTAAGATTGAGTTCCTAAACAGCGCCAACTCACATCCACATATTCTTTCTTTTCTTCCTTTGCTCCTGCCCCACCCTTTTCCTTTGAGAGGTTCTTTATCACCCAAGGCTCACTCTATCACCCCATTTGTCATACTTCCCACCTCCTCCAGGAATACATTGTAAAGCTCTAGGGCATTTCTGAGCAGGAGATAGCAGATAGGCATGAACATAAACCCTCCTTCTGTGTGAAAATCACATTCAAATCATACTTTCAAATCATCCTTAAGTTTTTTCAGATAATAAAAAACATGATTTTTTTTAATAACTGGAAGTCACTTCTGTCCTACATGTACTACGAAGTGCTTTAAATACAGTACTTTAGTCCTCACAGCGTGCACTAATACTGTCTCATTTTACTGAGGATGAATCTGAGGCTACAGTAGGCAGAACTGAAGCAAGAACTCAGTCAGCAAATATGATAGCTAATGTTCTAGTGGCTAATAAGTCAGCTACATTTACAGTCCTCACTACAAAATAGTCAAAGAGAACGAAGGACAGTGGTGACAAGCGCAAGAGTGCAGAGTCACTCGGACAGAGGAAGTCACGGAAAGTCGAAGGTCTGTGGGAAGACAGAGACGAACGTGGAGAGGATGCCTGCCGAGGCCTGGCCTAGGAGGGCTTCCACGGCGCCCGATCCCTGAGCGGGCCCTGGCTTCCCATTCCTGCATTTTGGTGTTCCGGGGTGGACACCAGCTATCCCACTGGTGTTGATTTCTATTCCACGGGAATTGAGCAATTCTTTGCAGAACCGGACTGGTCACATTTGAGGGACACCGCCGATGTGGTAGAAGCCAGATTCCCAGGAGACACCGCAGTGCCCTTCCCAGGGAACACCAGAGTGTCCACATACCCTCACCCCATCTCGATGCTCACAATCAGTCAAGAATGACCGCAGGAACAGTAGAAACTGTGGCAGCAACCACAAGTGGCACGGAGCACATGTGGTCAAAAGGAAACCTTTAGAAGACTCCCGGAAAACACATTCGCAAACGCACTGACCAAGTTAAAAACGCATGTGTGGCGCAATCACGGGTTACTCGTGTTCCAGTCAGTTACTATGTCAAAAAGCGGGCTCACTAGTGACAGACTGATAGCAGAGAGCTTTAGTATTTTTTTTTTTCTTTTTCTATACTGGAAACTCTGGAAGTGCGGATGATTTGGCCATGGGGAGCATACTGAACTTCCCAGGCAGATTCAAAGTCCCAGATACATCAAGCGCTCTAGACTCCTCTGTACCCCACAGACCGACCCTGCTGTTCTTCTGCAGGAATGTAGCGGCGGTGGGTTAAGGAGCAGGAGTTTCGGTCACTCAGAATACCCAGCAGGCCGCCTTAGCTCTTCATGTCCTTTTTAGGTTTTTCAAGAGTAACTTTAGTGAGCATTTTGAGTCACTGAACACACCTTCTCTTATTTGCAAGAAAGCTATGGCCTATTGTCCTACAAATACTGAGATGTATTTATTTAGTCACTTTTGAACTCAGACTGTGAATCTGTGTACTGCGTACTGTTCGACATGCCATTTTGAACCTCATACAATATATTCAATAATATGGAGAAGTCTGCTGGCCCTCTGAGTATTTTATAGGAACATTTCATTGAAAGAATTTGTTTATATTTTCCAAGAACTATTAACGTAATTAACAAGTAAAAGCTACTTTTTAAAGATTCCAATAACTGAACTCATGAAGGTCTGTAATCAATAGACATCATTAAGTGTGAAAAGTAACATAGAGAACCCTCATTGCTTACTAATGATTATTAAGCTCTGCCTCGGGGGTATGTTTTATGCTGCAGCCAGCTATGTGTTAAATCTGACGAGTCACCACCATGTTCTTGGGTCCTGGAGCAAAACATTGGAGCAATGGTTTCCTCCCTCAAAGAGTTTCTGCTTCAGGCAGGAATATAGAAGGATGGAAATACAAGATTCATCCAACAGTTTTAACACCAAAGTTAAGAGACGACTTCTCAGTGAAGGAGCTAGTATTGTACATGAGGATGACTTTTAAGTCACTTAAACCTATTTTAAAGCTTAGATCTACAGCAATTAGGTAGGAAGCTTCAGGAATAACATTTCCTTTTTTGAGCTCTAGATTTCCCAACTGTGAAACATGAATAATCAAAGCACATATAAAACTATTCAGAACTGACCCTGGTGTGGTAGTACACACCTGTAATCCCAGCACTCAGGAGGCTGAGACAGGAGGATCGCAACAAGTTCAAGGCAGGCCTGGGCTACATAGTGAGTTTGAGAGCAGCATGGTGAGACCCTGCCTCAAAAATTAATAAATACATCTAGTCAGAACTCACATAATTTGAGGGTTAGTGAGAATCTGGAAATGTTTGAACAAAAACTACATTATAGCTGAGATTTTAAGAATATATAGACATTTGGATAAATAAAGACAAAGGAAAAAGACTCCTATTTGTAGTAAATAAATCAAAGTAGGAAAAAGAAAAAATACTTATTTGGAGAAAGTAAGAATATGTTTGGTAATATAAGAAAAGATGAATACAGCTTTGATTAAATCAACAGCAATGGTTGGACCGTGTTGCCTACACGAAGAAGCAAGTTTAGCTCCATAATATGCATCCAGAAAAAAGAACATCAGAAAAGGATCCAAATGGGATAGTGGTGGATGAAGAGGTCTGCGTGTAAGTTGAATTGCTGTAATTTTTTGACGTTAATCTGAGACTCTTAAGGAGTTAGGTAAATATATTGAATATATTGATCCGTGCCGAGGACTTAGAAAGGCAGTTGGTGTTCAAGAGAAAGCAAGTGCACCAAGGAAGAGACCTTCTCACAGCTAACATGACCAGTAAAACACTGGAAGCCGGACATGGTGTACAAAGTGCACACACAGAGTTCATGGGTGTGGACCTGAAATTACAATTGGAAACCACAAGAGAGATCCAGTGCTCATCAGTTTAGAAGGCTTAGAAATTCCAGCTTGGTAGAAAATTTCGAAGCTTTGGGACTATGTGAAATGTGTGAAGGAGAAACCACAGAAAGAGAATGGAAATTTGGCAGAAGGTGATATTTATGGAGCAGAAGAGGGAAGAGAAGCTCTAACAGGAAATGAAGAAGCCATGAGTCAGTAGGAGAAAAAATTGAGCACATACAACCTCAAGAACGAAGAGTGTTACACAAGAGGGCCGGTAAGTATTTTTAACGTACCTCAGAGAAACTGAAGAGAAGCGCTTAGATACACCCCAGGAAATGGGCAGTTTTATCATGCCAGAAGGCCGTGATAAAGGCTAGAGTCAGTTTGCATCTGAAAACCGAATAGATTTTTCTCAAATATTTACTGGTTGTTTTTCCAAATTCTAATCATCATTATTTCTTTATCTCTGGATTGAATATGAGAATATTAAATACGAAATATCATCTTTGTATACACCATTATAATACACACATAAAAATATACTGTAACAATGTATTAGTTGTAGGTACTAACAGTTCTCTGAATCAATCTAAGGTTAGCATTTCAACGTCCAGTGGGATGTTCTTAGACCAAGGAGATGTCAAGTGACAGGTTATACTTGTTTCAGTAAATCAGAGATGAAATGGATACATTATTTATCTGAGCCACACTTGGAATGTCTCCTAATCTGCTTGAAATAAAATTTTCATTTTCTCTTCATTTTTCCACAGTTTATTTTTGAATAAGTTATAGCAAAGAAAAATAATGATTTGTATGCAAAATCTTAGTTGAGACTACTATATCAGATACCACAGATTAGGTGGTTTAACAACAAATCTTTATATCTTAGCATTCTGGAGTCCAAGATCAAAGAGGCAGCAGGTTCAATGTCTGGGGGGGGACCCCATTTCCAATTTGCAGAAAACTGTTTTCTCCATATATCCTCACTTGAGAATCTCTCTCTCCCCATCAGAGAACTCCCAGGTCACTTTTATAGGGGTACAAATCCCACGGAGCAGAGCTGCATCCTCGTGACTGCCTTACGCCAGATGACCCGACTCCTAACACTGTCACGTACTCTGGTTTCTCTTCAGATCGTATAAATCTTTCGCCTTTTACTAACACTGTCACGTCACAGGTTAGGGCTTCAGTTGAGAGTTTTGGGATGACATAACCATTTCGTCCTTAACAAGGCACAGGCAAACGAGTGATCCCAAGCTCATCGAAAACATTCTCCTCTCCTTTAAATTAGTGTCAACATTAGAGGTCAGAAGAGGAGACCTAGTTCTTCTTTCTGTGTTCTGGCATTACGTGACTCAACCGTATACACTGCTTCCTTAAGCACTTCCTGTATGAGTCTCACAATGTACAAAACATGGACTATGCGAGATGTTCATATAATATATGCAACTGCAGCAAAGAAAATAGTGATTTGTTAAACACAATTATGTCTCCATTCAAAATAGCAGAACACTGTCCCATAGGCTGGGTGGTTTTAGATGCATTTATATATATGTGTGTGGATGGTGGATTCGATAGTGGATGTGTATGTATGTATAGATTATACGCAAAGAGAAATGTTAGAAGATATCTGAGGTCACAAGGAAGGCCTGTACAGGGCAGGTAGGGTAGAAAAAGGCTTTTATTTCTTCATCAGACTATTACACATTCAGGAAAAATAAGAGAAAGAAAAAAGGAATCAAGGTGTGAATTCGACTAAACTGCAAAATGAGACCAAATCGTGCGACGTGTTTTCTTTTTACATGACATGAAACAAATTATATCATTTGGGTTAGCCCAATTTCTTCACCTTGGTGCCTGTTATCAGAATGCTTTATTGCCTAATTGGAAATAAGGCACCTCGTTCCATTCTGTGAGGTTTTGCAATATTTCAGAAGAAAAAAGCTAAGTGTAAAAAGAATTCCCCTTGAATTTAGAGAATGCCTTAAGCATTAAGCGTGGCTATTTTCAAATGTGTTTTTGGTGGATATCAAACTTTCAGGTTTCTTCACTTTTTGGCCCCTCCCGCAGTGTCACCTGGTGTGATAGGAACACAGACATACGATCCTGCTGAAGAAAGGTCTGGACATGAGGACCAGTTGTTGTTGTTGTTGTTGTTATTTACTAGAAGCCATTAACTTGCATAAGTCCTGGCTGTTGCAATAATATTTTTCATTACCGAGCTTCGATAACATTTAAAATCAATCAATAAAATAAAATTTTATGTTTGTTGCACAAAATAAGCCATTTAAATACTGTATTTTTCTTGGCTCATTTTCACCTTTATTTACTTCATTTCTATGATATTCAGTGATCTTTTTGTAATTTTCATCTTCAATAATTTTGTTTTTACATTCTTTTTCCTCTGCAAACAATTACTGGTTTTACCTTTCCTCCCCTACCACACACATCTTCCAGAATGCAGTTAGTTGTGCCTTAGAAATCCTTCTCCAAAAACATCCCTCCTTGTGCCTAGTATGTAAGAAATGAAGTAATAGAATATAATATTAAAAATATACTTTTCAGATGCCCCATATTTTGGGGTTAAAAATGCTTTAGTAATGACTTCTAACATTTTCTCACAAAGATAATTTTTCTATGATGATACAAATTGCTTCTTTTTGACAGCAGGATTCCCAGCTACTACTACAGAAGCTGAGGAGTGTGTCCACTGCAACCTCATCCTCTACCCGTATACTCTCTTCACCTCGCCTGCTCCTCACCTCTGCCCCGTCCTCACAAAGCCAAGGTGACGATCCTTGACTAGTAAGCTGTAAGATCAGAAGCCAAGGGCTCCGTATATTTCATCAAGATGTCACTTACAGAGAATTTCCATATTGGGGTCACTAGAGTTCAAGGTTGAACTAATTATTTTATGCTAGTTCCCAATTTTCTCTCCATCTGCGTGTAACCTGTGTACTTTAAAATATCCATAATGTTAAATGAAATAAATCAAACGCACAAGCTTAAATGTCACATGGCTTCTCTTACATGAGAAACTGAAAATATAAATAATTTACACAGCACAATAAAAGATAACAGAAGATTTAAAAAAAGAAACATGAAGAAATTACATTTCACACGAACTGCAACACACTTAGACATTACCAAAGAGAGGATCTAACATAAAGGGAACCTAGAAATTTCTGGAGCCCCGTGTAACTGATGGAGTCATAAGTGGCGGGGAATTGAGGACATGGGCATTGCTCCTATCTTCGGGTCTGGCGACAGGCAGGCCAGCAGGCCCTCTGTGCTGTGAGGCTCAGAAATCCTCCTGGCAGCAGAGCCCACAGAGAGATAGCAGATGGAACAGCCCTCAGTGGCCGCCTAGTTTCACCTCAGCTCCTTGGTTAAAACCGACTTGCCAAATCACTCCGGGAGAGTCGTTTTATTCCATCCTGATCAAATTTCACAGGTCTGTGATTCAAATTATTCCACGTTGTCGGCTGCAAGACTTCATCAGGAATGAATTTGTTCTGCTTGGAATCCTTAGTTAGCATTCCAGAAAGACCTCTGTGATTAGCCACATCAAAACCTTTCCGCAGCGCCGCCGCCACATTCAGACTAAATCTCTGCAGCTGACTCTTCCAACAAAACATTAGCCTCTCTTTAATCAAGGGCTAAAACACACGATGCTGTTTCTCACTTTCCGTAAATAATCGAACCGCGAGCAAACCTCAGACTGGAGGAACCCCGCCCCGCACCCAGACGACTGGGCCTCTGACCCAGGCCGGCCCAAGCCCGCGTCCTCGGTCCTACCCGCGCACAGCGCGCTCTGGGCACAGAAGCGAGGTCTGCAGAACTGTATTAAAAGGGCAGAAGCTGAATCAAGCAACTCAAATTTGTCCGGAAAAAACTCAACAGGAGAATGCCAAGGAAGACTCTCGCTAATCAAACAAAGGCACTTCTACCTCACTTAGGAGCCCAAGTCAACCTTAGGTTAACTGCCTTTCGTATTGCACACAACTTATTTCCTAACTTCCCTCCGCTATGGAAAGTAACTGGGTACATTTCCCGAAGGTCTGATAGAGATTACAGATAGCCATCTTCCTGTTGCCTCAGATTCTCCTTCTTCTTTTTTTTTTTAAGCTCATTGACTGGCATCTCTTCTAACTTAAGCATGTGTGTAAGTAGAAAACTCTGATTTCTTGTTTCATGCATGGTTAGCTGTTTATTGTTATCATTTGCTGGGCGGCTAAACTTTTCGATGAGTTTAGAAGGCAAGTACCTCCAAGTTTGCAGCTGAGTACCTTGGCTGCCGTGGAGCTGGGCCGGATGGGCGCTTGTTTGGATGTCTGCTGTTTGTTCATGGTTTTGTGATGCTTACTGCTGCTTCAAAAATGGCAATTAATCTCATCTGACAAGTCCTCCAGGATTGCTTTAGAACTTTTCATCCTAAAGCATTACCTGCCCCTCCTGGCCCCTAGGAATAATAATTCACTAATATTAAAGGACTTGCATTTTGATAATAATCCTGTGGCAATCTTATTACCCTTGGCTGATATTTTCCTTCCTAAATACATATCTTCTCTGGCTGATTCACTTTGCGACATCTGTTAACTGGATGTCAAAGGTGCAGAGTGTGATCATCAAAGAAAATAATAATATGAGTAAGTCCTGTTTATTACTTATTCTTATTTGGTCTTTCCTGTAACCAAAAGAGCTGCATAAATCTACCCTTATTTTATTATTGAAGAAGTAAAATGCAGAGTTTCAAATAGAGCCAGGAAGACTGCAATATTACTGGCAGGATGCCTTCCGTGTTTCAGTCCCTTTTCCATTTTCCTCACTCGCAGCTACAGAAACTTTCTCCTTGTTTAGGTGTCTGCGACCATGTGATGGATGAAAAGTGGCAGAGAAGGAAATGGTCTTGAACTGAGGCTCTTGCTTCCTGGAAAACACCTAAAGGTATGTTAATTGGTAACAGGTCTCTGTTACAATATGTGGAACCACAAATACCCTGGGAGACATTCTCACATCCAAGGTGAAAGGCGTAGGGTTGGGGATTGAGCTCAGTGGTACAGCGCTCGCCCATCAAGCACAAGGCCCTGAGCTGGATCCCCAGCACCCCCGTCCAAAAAACAAAACAAAACAAAACAGAAAAACAAAAAACAAAAAACTAAAGACATTTACCATGAATCCCAGGGTGAAAGTCAACAATAACTAAAATTCATTTAAATTTGAATGAATTTTGAGTATGATTTTACATTAATAAGACATATGTTGGGAGCTCATTTTGTATCTGTGGAACCAGTAATGAAGATTTGGAGGTAAAATAAATTAATTTAGATATACTGAGTTTGTAGTGACAGTACAGCGTACAAGATGATCAAATTAGAAATGTGGCCTTGGGAATTTGGAGAAAAATCTGGACTGCAGACATAATGTAAGGGCTGTGCATAAAAACGTGATGGTTAAAACCATGAGGCATGATCATTCGGCAGGTGTTTAATATAAACAGCTGTCATACTGTGGTCATCTTCACATTCCCCTTTTCTTAACCAGTGCGTGTCCTCTCACTGATTGGACTCATCAGACAAATGTGGGAAAAGGGTGGCTAGGAAAGAAGGAAAGGAGTTTGGTGCATGGGGAGAAGAGCTAGCTGCGCTATCTGCCATGAAATGGAAACCTCGCAAATGGAACAAATCCTCACAATCAGGATAATCTTTAAAGGACGGAGAATGTGTTACAGGTTTTAAATCTGGTTGCATTTACATATCTTTTGGAAAACATAAAACTAGATAGGTAGATAGATAGCCGGCCAGACCACCTAAATCCAAATCTCTTACAACAGATTATACACAACAGTATTTTTTAAACCTTTGCTCCTCAGCTGCTTCAAATCTTCAGCCAGAAACAACTGGATTTCATGAGTGTTGTCATCCATTATTACATTGTGGACATCCTTAACTTTTAGTAAAATTTCCAATACTTTCTATGTAAGGACACACACACGCGTGCACACACATACACACACACACACACCACTTTTTTACTCTCTCAATCTGTGCCTTATGTAAATGCATCATTAGGCTTTTGAGTCTTAAAATTGTTTTTCACTCCTGTTTCTGCCTCTCCCCAAACCAGTTGTCAATTGTCACTCATTATTTCTTTTCCTTTACATTTTCTTTGCCACAAACCATGGGCTCGAAACTACATGTCTCTTCATGTTAATAATTTGGGTTTTTTGGGGGTGGGAGCACTGCTGGGGATCGAACCCAGTACCTAGTGCTTGCTAGGCAAGCATGCTACCACTTCAGCTAAATCCCCAGCTCCCGTGTTAATAATTTGTTAAATTAACTCCTTAATCTGAATTGTTGGCTTCATCAATCTATTTCTTTCTTTGCCTCTGCGGTTACCTTCCCGCACTGAAGCCACACTGTGCCACTGTAGGCTTAGAAGCAGTCTGGATTCCTATTACCTGGAGAAGCCACAGAGGACTCTCTAGGACCGCCACTCAGGTCCTCATGAATTAACTTGTGTTGCTTTCCGTCCTCCCCACCTGTGGCATCCTCATTCTCTGCAAGTGTCGGGCCGGTAGGATGTGCCCTTGTCCTCACCACGCACATTAGTTCCTTCATGTCTCCGAGTTTTCTTCCTTCTTGTGCCTATCAAAATGGGAAATTTCTTAAATGAGCTTGCTCAAAAAACACTTTTAGGAATCTTTTCCCTTCCCTAGTCAGAATTAATTCCTCCATTTGCTCTACTCACTTCTCACATTTTATCTCCATTACAGCACTTAATACATTACGTCTTACTTTATGGCTAATTGCTGTAAACTTCTTTCTCCCACACTAGATTGTGATCCCTCAGAGACCAGCTGTCAAGTTTTAGTGTCTCCCTACCCCACGTTTTATCTAGCAGTGTGCATCGCACAGAGTAAGCACTTAATATAGACTTATTGCTCTATCGTCAACTGAATTGATTAGCACTATGCTGAACGTATTTTAACACACAAGTTAAAAAATAAATACATATGTCCTGGGAATCTGGAAATTACCACATTTCCATAAGAAGGCTGTGTTGACCTTTAATACAGCTGATGCGAATCAGTTTCAGTTTTAAGCATTTATCCTTGTATTGCAGTTATGAGAAGGTTTAATAAACAAATCCATTTTTTTATTTGACCTTATTTATCTGTCAAGCCAGAGCAATTAAAAAAAAAATCCTGAGAGAAAGAATAGTTCATCTAACAAAATTACCTTTGTTCTTTCGGGATTTAGGTAAATTGTATTTGGGAAGTAATCCGTTTGGATTTAGCCCATGTCTTTGTTAGGCTAATGGATTTTTCTTTCTATTTAATAATTATGGCAAAGACTATTTCTGAATAATCGTGAGCTTAAGAAAATTCTAAAAATGACAGTTCTTAAGAACTTGCTTTTGCCCCCCTTTTTTATAATACGAAAGTCAAAATAACTTCCATTCTGTTGCTTAGGTTGTAGCAAGCATTAAGAAAACAATTTTACCAGAATAAATAGTAAATGACTTTCCTAGCTCTGTGCCTTCTGCTTCACTAATGACCCATTCTAAGGAGCCCTGGTCAGCTCCTGCATATCCAGGCATATAAATATATCATCTGGGGGTGAAAGCTAGAGGTGTAGCATTGATTTTTTTTTTAAGGTTTTCCAGTTCTTTACCAAAAAAAATCACCTTTCTAACTTCTCTGTAAAAATATTTTCTCAGTGAGACTTTCTAAAGCCAAACTATAGCCTATATTAAAAAAAATCATACTGTTCTTATTATTTTCCCCTTTGTATTAGAAAGATTTTTTCCTGATTTGCTAGTTTCTAATTTCTCTGTTGTTTTGCCAAAACAACCATGCTGTTTGAATACAATAACTAAAATATAACTTAGTTACTGCCTGTGAATCAGTACATATCGTATTTGTTGAATCAAATATTCAAACATACACTGCCTATTTATTTTAAAATATGAAAACGTATTTTAGATAAATTATAAGTGATCATAGAAAAATCATATGAAGCTGTTATTTATGGTAGTAGATGAGAAGAATCTTGATATCTAATAATCTGTCAGATGGTGAATTATTTTTCTGTAGATGTATATTACAAACTAGAGACTACTGAAAGGCTATAGAAGCAATCACTTATATATCTAGTCCTGTAAACATCCAATTTTTGTACTAAAATAGTATAATATTCATTGTAAGTATCTGCATTTTGAGGGAGGAAGGGATTGTTTTTGATCTTATACACTACTAATCTAAAAAACAATAAACATAAAAGTACAGTGGATGCATTTATCCTCATCTGCTAAATGCTGCTTATAATCTATCTTGCTTATTTACTTAGTTTTTTCTAAACAACTTTAGTAATAATCTCTCCACAACATCAAACAACTCTTTTCCTGATTTCCCTAATAAAAGCATACAATCATTGTATTCCTTTGCCTTGCATTAATTTTATCCTGACCCCTTAATAACTGAAACATTGCACATTTTAAATATTTTTCATTTTTTATTCTCCAACAGAAGAGATTATGTGAAAACAAAACCTCTATCAGAGTTACTGTATAATCCTCGGTGCCTAGCCAGGACAGTTTAGGTACTCTTTAAATGTGTACAGAGTTTTGAATGATTGTATACTATGTATTGCTTTTAACTCCAGAAAATGTAAACCATGTAACCTAATTTGATAAATTCTACTAAACTTCAAACTTCAAAAAGAAAATGGTCAGTAGTTGAAGGAATCACTATTAATAAATGAACATATTTTAGTGTTAAAGACAGCAGTAAAAATTATATAATATTTATACATACCTAGTCAATTAAACATGTCTGTCTTTGAGGTCATTTTCTATGCTATATTATGGAGATACATATGTATAAATATCATATTTTCTCTTGTGAAAATATATCTCTTCAAAAAGACCATATCATAAAGAACTAAGATAAGCAAATAATCTTAGCCCTGTGATTAATATAAAAACCAAACCAAACCAAGAGAATGATAAGACAAAGATTCAGGTGTGTCATGGTGATATGACCATGGGTAGATACCATATATGGTCCTTGGCCCTTTCTCCTCTGGTACCTTTCACCTGCTCTGCTTCCCAGCCACCATGAATTGAGCAGCTTTGCTGTGTTAGGGTTTTCCACCATATTTCTGCCTTGGAGCCAGGTGACCATTGACTGAATCCTCTGAAACCATGAGTCAAATTAAATCTATCCTCCTTTAACATGTGCGTGATGGGTGTAGTATCCTAAAGACAAGCAGCCTGACTAATATAGTTCACTGTTTCATGTCTTCTGGAACTCTTCATGATGGGAGAGTGGAAGAAGACCGTAACTTTGCAAGTTACTGTGAATGAGATCACAGATCCTGGAAGCCTTGGTTACCCTGAGCCTGTTTCACCCAGGACTTAAACCCACTATTTAAAACAAATGAATCTGCTTAAGGACAGTCATTACTATTCTGGCTGATACTATTATACGAAATAGATTTCTGCATGATTACCATTTAGGCTATTGAAAGATCTAAAAGTTATGAGTTCGTTGATCGATAAAGTCATTGTTAAAATATAATAGTATCTTGGTTTATGAACTTAATTCATTTTATGATTTGGGGGAAGATGGCGGTAGTCGTGTTTGTCACCTGATGGGGAGCTTGTGAATAGAAGCAATATTTTGCTGAACATTTTTGTTTGCAAGTTGAATTGTTTGCAAATAGAAGCATTCATGAACTGAGGTCTTACTGTACAATGTGCAAAAGTTTAAGGTGCCATTTGAGCAACAAACAACTATGTTTTCAAGTGGTTAAAGTCTGTATGCTTTCTCATTTTGGTCCAGGTGGCTGTGACTGTCAGTACAGGAACATTGGCCATACACTTCAAAGATTTTCTTTCTTTTTTTAATTCATCTACCATGAGTCCTTAGAAAAACTAGTCATACATATGTATTCTTGTGCAACTGAAGGAAGTGAGCCATTTGCTCCTCTTTAGGGTGATTCTCCATGACAGCCTGGCTTTGTTTCTCCCGTTCCCATTCAAAGAGCGAATTAATACAGCACCATCTCTGCCCCAGTTCTGCATCTTCACTAAACACCATCTAGTTTAAGGAAATTTAATTTTAATTTTAAAACATTCACACAAAAGGTAGTATGTATTTTCTTTGTTTATTTCATGAAGATGACTCAAACAATTATTGATATCCAATAGTCTAAATTTTAATTATAAGAAATAGAGGAAAACATTACAGGATCTTTGGACCACTGTTTTTCAATGACAATAAGCAGTCATTTAAGAACCGTAAGCAAGAGAGAGAAGTGCAGGATAAGTCAGAGAAGGCCAAACCAAGAAAAGCTCAGCCGGGTTTAGGGTCTGCAGAAATCTACCTGACATAGATACTGACATAGATAGCTTGAAATAGAAGATTGGTAGCAGGAATTGAGAGGCATAATGGATTTGAGACATAAAATAGAGGTGGATTCAACAGGGATTTAAAATTGATTGAAAAGGGTAAAGAGAGAAAGAAGGTTAAGGAATGAAAGAGAATTCATTAGTAGCTGACTTGAGAGCTAACAAGTTTGTTAAAGGGAAACTAGGCTAAAATCACTTTGGAGCAGTAAACAATGACTTCAAGTTTTAAATTGTTGAACATTAGGTTTCTAAAAGCTATTCATGTGGGAGAAGTTAGTAAGTAGCCATATATGGGCTGAGAGCTCAGAAAAAGGGATCTGAGTTAAAGACACAAATTAGAAAATCAACACTTTTGGTGCTGTGAAGCCATGGAAAAAGGAAAAAGGAAAAAGGAAGGCATCTTATTAGGAGAGAGAAGATCACCTTCAGTATCAACCTAAGGGTCATCTTTATATAAATATAAAAGCAGAAAGAAGAATTGCTTAAATTTGTTGAGGAATGAAGGACAGGCAAAAACAATTGAAGAGAATGGAATATTTTAAAAAGTGAAGAATGTCCCTCTGGAGGGACAAGAGAAATAAAGAACAGAAGGAACAAATGGAAACAGCTTTTGTAAATAAGGAAGGAGGGGTGAAGGGAGGGGAGTGGAACGGGAAAAAAAGAGCAACAAGATATATCATGTACAGGAACAAATATCCTACAATGAATGCTATTACTATGTGTATCTAAAATGTACCATTAAAATCAAATTAAAAATAAAAAAATCGAAGAATGGTCAACATCATGAGCTACTGGCAGGTGAGGTAAACATGAACCTAAAAATATGCATCCCATCAGTAACCATGGTAATAACATGGCCAGTGTGGACCAAAGTAGTAGAGAGAAAAGCGGATACAAGACACTCGTGAAACAAGATGAAACGTAAACAGCAAGAATTCCATTACTTTTATGGAATTTGAATACAAGCAGAAAGAGAGAAAAACTGCTGGAGGGAGAAGAATTGGCACATAGTTTAGATTTGGGATTAGAAAGGCTGAGGTAACTTTACACTCTAGAAGCAGCAGAGATGGTGAAGCTGAAGAAGAGGGATGGTGTGCTAAGATTCTTATAATAATGTTCTGCATACAAAGTCTAAGTCTGGGTAATATTTCTTTTCCCTTTGGTAAATTCATAATGTGTAATGTCATTTTAAAAAAGATTGTGTGAATGTTACAGTGAGCCAATTCGATTTTTGATTTTCCAGCCTATTCTTTACAGAAACTAATTTGACCAAATGACACTTATTCATTGTGCAATGCCTGCTAATTAACTCCAAAACCAGACTTTTTAAAGGAAACTTTGTGGTATGATAAGGCATTTAAGTGAATTAAAGTAATAGGATTGTGCGATCTAAGACAGGGATTTATTTAACAGCAGTATAACCTTTTCCAGTGTGGCAGAATGAACAAAGAAAGACTGTAGAAATGGCTAGGTTTATCTGTTTTACTAAAATAAAGCAATAGATTCTATTTTTTTGTCGAAGTTTAAAGACACATCATAGAACATACTAAAAAATCATAAATAAACAGCGGAGTAGTACTCTGCCATAATGGTTGAGCTTGAGTCATTTGTAGGAAAATGGATGCATGTTGAGACTATAATGTTAAGTGAAATAAATCAAACACACAGATTTAAATATCGCATTGTTTATTTTATATGGGAAAACCAAAATATTAATGAAAAGCAAAATGAAAGATAAATAACAGCAAACAGAGATCTTTTGCAAATAGGAAGGGGACCAAGAGATGGATGGAGGTAGAGGAAGGGGGAAGAAAGAAATTAAAAACATTAAAATGTGCTATGTACCTGTATCAACTCTGCATGAAGAATGTAATTATAAACTGTAAACACATACTAATAAAAGTTTAAAAATAAAAACTAAAAGCAAACAAGCAAAATGGTTATGAAAGTGAGATGCTAGCTTGCCTCTAATATGTGAAATTTCTAATCAGGTGAACTGATTTTAAAGCCAGCAATGAAGGTATATTAATAATTATGTCCAAAACCAATACACAAGGTGAACTACACACGGAGATGCACACGCAATTCTACACATAAAAACACAAACACATATGTGGACTCACAAAAGCCGTCACTTACACACAAATTCACACGATGCAGATAGCACATGATATCTGAATACCATAAGATTACAATTTAAGAAAAAAGAGAAGAGTATTAGTATAATGGCTGAAAGTATGTTAGAGAAAGCTTAATTGAGTTTCTCTGTATTATTGGGTCCCAAGTAGTATGGATATCATAGTTTTTATTAATTCTCATTCACTTGCTAGTGCAATTTCTTCATCACCTTTGAACAGGTATCTGTAGGAGAAAAAAATGTATAATTGGAACTGATCCATTATTAAGATTTTCCAGGTTGTGTGAAGGATAAAATATGGTAAAAGAATTGGGAAAGTGAAGATTGAAGTATTGATCAATAAATATAACATTATAAACATAATACTAATCATGATAATCCTTATACAGAATTGTCAGAATACCTAGGACCAAAAGTCAGGTAAATCTGGTTCTAGATTTTGTACTCTATACAGGGCTGACTACACAGAAGGGAGATAAAAGGTCTGAATATCTTCTTGGAGTTGGAGACTAAATGTAATAAAAAACTGAGTAAGAATAGAAAGCAGGTAGGTTCCATTGAATAATGCAGTTTTCGACTTTATAACATCACAGACGGAGTTGGGGTGAGAAGATCCAGACTGTGGCCCTAGCAAGTATATAACTGGGATGAAAAGAAGATGAATGTCACTGGGGTGAGATTAAGATTAGAGGACTGATCGGATCATGCACGTGGCTGCTAAGTTACCTGCTATAATTTTAGAAATAGAGGTTGCGAGGGAACTGGTGAGCCACAATCTAGAGTCTTCAAGGAAGTTCAGGGAGTTTTTTGGAAAGAAAGAGAATATGTAGTTTTGGAGAGGAAGAGCATAAGGTGGATATCAGCTGAAAATTGTTTTATATATGGAATAGAGGTTCTTTAGTAAAATAATGCATGCTTATTCAAAATTCAATAATAATGAAGACTACAGAGAAAAAGAAGTCCACGTATAGTTCTGTTAAAATTACCATCATAATATGCTTGCATAATGTTTTAAAGCATGTATACAACCAGAGAAGCAAGTTTATTTTTTCTTTGCCATGAGAATGGAGGACATCAGAAAAGCGGAGAATGTCAAACCCACTTCCCAACACTCAAAAAGGAAGTTCTCTCCCTGAAAGAGGAAACTGTGGCTTAAGGAAATAAAACTATCTGTTAAAAAAACAAGCAATGATGACTCTCTTCAACTAGACACTGATTATAACTTTATGAGTATTTATTAATCTTCAAATGTAGATTTCAAATGTCATAGAATAATGTTTGTGAGCATGTTTGGGAGAAGTTGCTAGTCGGTGTGTCACACTAACAGGAGTAAATAACCATGTTGGCTGAGAACATGGGAAAAGAAGATGACAGCAAGACTCCTTCCAGAAGGGCAATCAAAGGTCATGGGCACACGCCCCTTGGGGCTGATGTGACTGGCAGCCTCTTTGTCCCTTAGGAGGAACCGAGGCCTGGGCAGGTGCGACACTCCTCTGTTATTTCATGCACTCGGAATTAGCCTTTGATGGGTGTCGGTACCAGGAACTGAGTTTCTTTAGGATATAAACTGATAAAGAAGAGAGACATAGTCCCTGACTCCAGAGTCAACAAAAGGTCAAAGTAGAATGCACTAAAATGCAGATGAAAGGCCCGAATGTACACAAGGGACACAACAATCCATGCCCCAGCAGGCAGGAAACTACAGGAAACTTTCCAGGGAAGTAGGACCTGACCAAGGAAAGGACCAACATTCACCGATCATACCTTTCAGATAAGAAAATTGAAAAATCCAGCATCCCAAACTAATGCACAACCACCTGGACCGCTCACTTACACAAATATTAGCATTTTTAATGATATTTAATGTGCTGTAACTTTGCGGGATTTGTGTAACCACCAATAGTGCCCAATTTTTAAAAACTTTGGGACAGGCAAGATACAAAGTTACATTTATTGCGATCTTGGATCTTCCTTTTATAGTTATTAAATATCATTTAATATGTAAGACTTATTTAGTATAACATTATTATGGGGGCAGTCTCTGCCAGAAGCTGTCTAGATTCATTCACCTTCCCACCCAAGCATAGAGAAATGCACATGAAAACAGAAAAATGAGTTTATTTACAATTGAGAGAAATTGGGAGGGCAGCTAGTCCACTAACCTGGAACTCACAACAGCAGTCTGGTTTATAGAAGAACTAGACCAAAAGTCAAAAAATAAGCATCAATAGATTTCACCAGGCTTAACACACCAGAAGCCGAGGAAATGTAAAATTTTCTCTGGATCCAGGGTCGGGGGTGGCTGTTTCTCCTCTGAGCAGGAAGCTGGAGAAATAGCTTATTTTAAAAAGAAAAACAAATTCTTAAAAGTCCATTTTAACCTTTCCATTTCAACATGACATCATATAACTTCATGCACATGCGAGAAAAAAAAAACCCTCATTGGCATTTCGAATTGAGATTTATTTTACAAAGATACAAAGCATGTCTTTGCAAAACAACAGCGATGTTTCATTTCCAGGGTCAGCAGGAGTGTCGTCACGTATGTGCACAGAGAAGTTGCCAGTGTGTACTGTATACCAGAAATTTCTAAAACTGTCCACAGCACATGACTCATTATCAGATACTCTTTCATTTCTGAAAGTTTTCTGCCTTCCAAGATAAAAATAATAATAGACTTTCCAGAAAAGATAAATGAATTTTTATATTCAGCTTCTTCTGCAATTTATTCTAAGTATATTTTAAAGTCTTTTGGACTGAAGATGGATCGTATTATATTACCAATGTGATTCCCAACATAAGATGAGTCCCTAGGTAGTATTCTTTTCCAGGAGCTGATGGACAGGGGCTGAAAGATATTCCCAGACTGAAGAAATGTGAGATGCTTGCCAGTGAGGAGAATAGAAAGCTTTCCAGTTTATCTCAGGGCAGCTCTAATGCAGGCAGTTAGGCTGCAAGCTTTAGTAACATTTCTCTAAGAATAGGCAGCAGAGGAAGGCAGAGGATTTGCAGATGGAAAACAGCAGCGCACTTTAGCATCGCAGAGTGAGGGCAGTTGTTCACCTCTGCAGGTCCGGACACCTGTGGCATCAGCTCACCTGTGGTTCCCAGGAGAGGCTAGCACTTCACCTACCTTTGACTGAGTAAATTGGAAACCTATTGTCCCACACAGGTCAAATGAGGATGAGGGCAAAGCAGGAGACAAATTAATCTCTGATTACTCTTAGCTTGTTAATTTGTCTTTAGATCATTTAATGAAGAATCGAGAGCAAATTTCCCTTTGAATGGGACTGGGGTGGACTAATCCACTAACACAGCCGGCTGCTGTGCAACCAGAGGCAGTCCACACTCTAGGGAAAGCCACCAGCCTGGAGCCTGTGCTGGGTACGGAAGGTCCTTCTCTAATCTGCTGGCAGAGCCCTGAGGAAATACTTGCACACAGAAAATGAGAGTGTGACTTGGGATTCTATAATTCCCATACAGGATAAAATCCTAGGACTAACTAGTCAGTGGGAAGAAGGGAATCCTAACTTCAAACAGCCTTTTCATTCCTTCCCCAGGAGCACTTCATTACTTGAATAATTTCTATGTACTTTCTCTTTTAAATAATTATTCTGTCATTCATGCAGTTAGGACTCCAGTAGCTCTCCTGAATATTTTCTGAATGATTGTGCAGAAAATTACGGCATAAAATGGTTTACATATAGGATTATGCAAATGAATAATTTAGACCCTAAAGCTTTTTTCCCATATGTAAGAATTTCCTGGGTGCAGAAAAATCCTTCTTCCCAGAAATTCTGTTGATGATTTACCTCCCTCCAGTCTGCAACAGGGAAGTAAACAGCTAAAAACCACTTAACATTTCAAATTAATTGAAATTGTAGAAGCTGGCTAATTTCTGGCCTGCATGTTCATTGTTTACAGAGCAAAAGATGCCAACTCGGCTTTGCTGGAATGGTTTGCTTTGGATTACGGATCTTTGTGGTTCATTAACCCCATTTTTCATGTCGGCATGGCGCATCCTCCCTTGCTCATGAGTGCCCACCATCCGAACAGTCAGAGTGAAGAGGATGCGAGTAGGGCCAAGCCTTAGAAATGACTTCATCTTCTAGTCACCCAGATCCGCTACAGCAGGGAGGCTCCCAGAGAGCTGTCAGTAACAGACAGCCACGGCCTGTCTGAACAGAGCTGCGCTGTGAAGTGAATCAAGCCAATTGCCACCATATCCTAATGCTATATTTTTTCTACAATCGACCAGCTTTGACAATATTTTTAAAAAGAAAATCTGGTTGGCTGATCGCAGAAGATCGAAATCAGAAAAATATGAAGCTACCTAGTACTAAAAAAAATTGTGTAAATAAATCCATATTTAAAATGTTATTCCATTTAGTTATATCTCAAATACTTTCTACTCTAAGAAAATAATATGATTTTATCTCTTAGACATCACTGGAAAAAAACTAGTCAAATATTCAGTTATAACTGGGCATGGTGGTGCAAGCCTGTAATCCCGCATACTGGGAAGCTAAGGCAGGATTTTAAATCGGAGCCCAGTCTGGGCAATTTAGCAGCTTAGCAAGACTTGGTCCAGAAATTACAAATAAGTTTTTTAAAGTGTTGGGAGTGCAGCTTAGTGGTAAGGTTCTTCATTTGGTCCCCAGTACTGAAATAAAAAGATATAAATTGAGGAGAAATGTGATAAAAATAAAAATTCTTTTTTGTAAATAAGTAGAAGCCATTTTTATCTAGATATTTTGTCTATACATCAGCTTACTGCACGAATAGTAGGGATACTGGCATATATTAAATAAGCATCAGGTGTCTGGCAAACTGTTAAGTGCATATGTAGTTTATATCAGTTCCTTCTCCCTGCCAGGCAGTCAGGCGTTGTTGGGCATAAGGAGAAGAACACATGATGTCCCACAGCTAATAAGGCGCACCAGCAGAATTCAAGCCCACAAAATTCTAATATCAGACTGTTGTCGACCCATATATCATAGCCCTGCTCAATGTCTTAAAGGATAAAACCATTCTCATGGGACAAATCTAACCAGAAACAGCTAATAAAATATATAGAGACATAATATAAAAACATGGAGAAATATTTTTAGGTTTAAACTCAAGCTCAGTTTGATACCTGTGCATGCAGTGCAGCTGGAAACAATTCTGTTTTTCTTGTTCTTGTTTTTATTTTTTAATATAAAAGAGAGTTAGTATTGGCAAAGGATGAATTGCTCACCTGAAAGATCTAATTGCGTATGTCATTTCACTGCAGAAAATATATTAAAGAGAAATATTTTAATATATATTTTATATTATATATAATACAATGATAGAAACAATTTGTATTATAGAGTATATATTACAGAGAAAATTTTGGTATGGTTTTTGGAAACGATTACTTTCAAAGAAAAAAAAAAATCAGATAAACCTACATCCAGACCCATTTTCAATGGTACAGCTGTATGTTTTTTCTGAAGTAAAGAAATTGAATACAATCGGTGATAGTGATTCGTCTAAGGAAAAACTCACCTTTGGAAGGAAGGAATTTGTATATTGTTTATGCCGATTTAAAAGTTATACTCCTGAAAAGAAATCCCCATGGCGTCTGATCTAATCTTCACATGGACGGTATCTACAAAATCCACGAAATCTATTGTCATGTGCAGCTCAAATTGTTGCCTCAGGAAGAAAAAAACGCTCCAATATCTTATTGTGTCAAAGAAAAAGATTTCACTGTGTGAAATATTGATTAGAACCTTAACATAAAATTGGTACTTTCTGAAAGAAACTTGTAAAGGTGACAAAAAGAATAATAAAGAAAATCCAAAGATTGCTTTTTAAAAATTGCTTTCAAAAAGCTTGATCTTTAAGGAAAGTGTTGTGGAAAAATGTACCTTACATTTTAATACCTATGGCCATATATTTTTTTCACTAATGATAACAATACACTTTTCTCATATTGCTGTTATATTTTATGTCTTACTTTCAGACTATTTTCTATCATGGTACAAACAAATAAAGAAAAACCAATAGTGAAAATAGATACGGTATAGTGTCTTATAGTACCAAAGAAGACTTATGATTCTAGCTAGAATTTTAAATTCTATAACATATTTATGAACTATCATAATGAAATCACAACGATTTTTGGAGAAATCCTATTCTTTTAGGAGATGTGAGAAATTGTTACATCTTAAAGCAGTAAAGAAATGTTTGAAAATATAGGAGCTGTATGATGATAATATTTATTACAAGAGGTATTTTGGGAAATGTTTGAAAAAATGAAAAAAAAATTATCCTGGAAAAATTGTACTGCTTTTGAGAAAGTGAATTGAGAAGATGATAAAAACATGGATTGAAACAGGAGGATTAACTTGCATCTCAGCTAACCTATTCTAAGCTCTTCAGAGAAATATCCTGACAGAGATACGTGTTTTGTTGGGGTGCCTCATGGGCCTTTTTCAAATGACTTTGCTCAGCGCACCTGTTTACTGCACGCCCATTCTGGAGACTGCCTTTAAAGTGATAGGTATAAGATTTAAAATGTGTTATGTACATATTCCAACTCCCCGTGATGAATGTAATCATCATGTACTGCAAACATGTACCAATAAAAATAAAAATTAAAAACTGACGGATATACAAATGTAGAGCTGTGTGAATGAATAAGAGGCTTCCCGTGATATATTGTAATGCATAAAATCTGCCTGAAGGTATTCAAGGTATTTGAGAGGATGTGTGATCAAATGGAACAAATCATAATGGCATCACGGCTGCAAAGGAGAAATGGTCAAGCAATAGCAGATAAAACCCTGCAGAGCATTGGTGCAGGAATTGATTTATTCATCGGTAAAACAAAAGATGAAGAGCAAAACCCATCTGAGTGCTGATTCTAGCTCTAACAATGTTGCATGAACTTTAGGCAGGGATGTTTCTCGGGCATCCTAGATGCAGCCTGGGAAATGCTGAGAGCTGTCGAGACGGGAGACAGAAATCAGTTGAGGAAGGCAGCTGGGTTGACGCTCTGAATTTCAATCCTGGACTCGAATCTTGAACCTGTTCTATCAATGTGATCTTAGCAGATACCTAAACTCTGAAACATTTCTGTAGCAGAAATTATGAAAATCATTTTAAGTCTTTTGTTGTGCACTAAGATTGGTTAAAGAAGTGTGGCTAAGGAGCTTGGAGTTGTGCTCAAAATGTTTAGAGACTGATAAAAGTGGCTCAGGTTTATAGTATCCTGAACGTTCATGTGGTTTTCCAGTCTTAATCTGGTAACTTTGCAACGATAATTTCATTTTCCCATGAAGCCTCATTGTCCTAAGTCAGCTCTATCCTGATAGGAGGCTCTTGCTCTTATCCCTCTGACAGGGCCATGAACCCAGGAGTAGGTTATACTACTTGTTAAACAGAAAAAAGATGTGATATATTTAGACATTCGTATGTGCATAGTCATTTTCTTCTGCCCTGCTCCCCCCGCCCACCACCATGTAGCAATGTCTAAAATTGCTAACATTAAGACACGCTGTGAAGATTTTCTTTTAGGACTTAAGATCTTTGTATATTTCAAGTAACATTTTATAGAGAGATGACCTTCTAGAGAGAAAGTAAATCACATGTCACTACACATTCCTATTTTTTTTTTTTTGACTTGGCCTTTCCTCTTTGTCCTTCAAATGATTTTACATTGCATAGCCCAACAAAGCCAATTATTTTCCTAATGCAGAGACTTGGGACTAACATTTATTCCTTTGGGATTTAGTCAGAAACATTAGACCTGCATGATGTATAAAATGAAGTAGAGCATATTTACTAGCCAGACCTTTGCCATACCTGGTATCAATAAGCAATTTAAACACAAGCACTGAGGAAGAAGGTCAGGTTAAATATAGAGAAGCTAGTCTCAAAAGAAATGCCTCTAAGTGATATTTAATTGATTCAGCTACTTTATCTTAAAAATAATAGATCCTTTACCCTTTTCCTGAAGTCAGTACCTATCCTTCTCCTCCCATTTTGATCCTGCCTACAGTTTAGCTTTGTTTACTTGTTCTTTAAATCATTGTATCATATTGCTATATGGCAATAATATCTTCTAATGTATTGGAAAAATATATTTTTGGTTAAGATAATTAACACTGGGCGATAGATGTAAAAGTATAACAGTATTTCAATCCTTCATTTTCTTTAAATATTTCTTATAATGCCATGTTGGTACAACTAAGTTACCTGTAAATTTAACTCTCCCTTATATTTTTATTCATTCAACCTGTTGATCCATCAAGTTTGGAGAACTACGTGTTTATTTCTCCCAAATCCTTCATTTGCACCTCATGTCAGTTTGGCTCCTTTACCAGGCTGACCTTGTTTTCACCCAGTTGTTGACAACATAAATGCTTACGGAAACCAGGGAAATAAAATTAAGGCCTAAGCAAGTAAAAGATGCTTATTGGTGAGTGTCAAGATATATTTTCAGGGACCCACAGAATGCAACATACAATTAATACTATTCAGCAAATTATAACCTGCGATTTTTTTTTTTATTTTAAACCAAGAACATGTATTGGTACATTCTACATACAATGGTCACATTCATTACATTTATTCTGTGCCTATACATGATGCATCTTGGTTCTCCCCCCTCTCCCCCGTCCCTTCCCTCTGCTCCCTCCCTCCCTATTTACAGCAGGTTCATTCATCATTTTCCATATTTTCCCTTTCCCCTCTCTTTCCCCTGTTGCCTTTCTGCTTTTCCCCTTCTTTCTTTCTAGCACTCCTCTCCTCTGCACACCATCCTCCTTTTATATAATATCTATTACACCTCTTTGTCCTTATTTACAGTTATGGTCTCTCATA